>CATIWQ010260340.1:0-17723 GCA_949673415.1 Euphorbia schlechtendalii | reverse complement strand
TAAATAAAAAATGCCAACGAAGGCTCGTGATTTCCATTATAAAAGTGATTCATTTTTATAAAAGTATGTTGCTCATTTTATTAATGAAAATGCCGCATGTGAATTTTGTTGGGTCTATTATCCGAGAACGGGGTTCTCTTCATGGGAGTTTCCTAAATTAAACTTAATTATTTACAAATAAATGGAAGTAATAAATAATTCTAGGCCCATGAACATAACCATTATCTTTTGTATATATTCCGAGGAAATTCAAATACAGCAATAATTTTACCCCGGTTAAGAGGGAACCGGTATTTAAATTTTTTCTCGGAATATATCCAAAAGATTAATATAAAATTATGATATTAATCATGATATATTCATGTAAACAAATTATTTTTGTTAATTAACCCATAATTAATGCATAATATATAAACTTGTATTTTTGAGGAAAAAAAGAGGTAATGCCAACGTCGACGTTGCAATGTCGGTGTCGATGTTGAAAAAATATTGGTAATGTTAGTACAGACGTTGGTAATGTCGGTACCGACATCGTAGGTCCAGACCTGCAAAAAACACAAAAAAACAGTAGAAACTGCAAAACAAAAATCTGAAACTTCAAATGATCATAACTTTTGCTATACTTAACCGATTTAGATGATCTTTATCATTCCGAAAAGCTCAAGATGTGTAGAATATGCTTATGTAAACAAAATACTAAAACACATTTGTAGTCATACCGAAATTCATGAAAAACAGATTGGTGTGCAAAAACAGAATTAACCGAAATGAAAAAACTTCAAAAAGAAAAGCGTATAAATGTAAACACAAACTCTAGGAGCTCAGAAGGTTACCCCACAGTCGAGAATCCACTTCTTCGAGATCCACAAAGTTCCTCCGGGAAACCTTTGTCGTTTCTTTGGTTGGTTGATAAGGTAGTTTGGCTTGAGAAAACCGAGTAATGGTCAAGTGTTGCTCCACAAACTTAAAGTGAAATGATTTTCGTGTAGTTAAGGATTATGTTAATGACTTCTTTACTAAGTTTTATTTATTTAAGACTTAACAAAGATGATTGAAAGTAGCTTGGTCACAAGTATGAACTAAGGATATGAAAATCTAAATTTTGTTAAATGAATTCTCTTTTTTTCTTATGTTATGCATAAAAACATATGATATTCTCTCTTTTGTATCTGTTCTTCCCCCCTCCCAATTGCAAAATGTGAGCCTCCTTTTATAGTGAGCCTTCAATCCAAGTCAAAAAATGCTACTTGTTTTTTTGTCTTTTGCATTATTTTTTCCCACTAATGTCCCATCCATCATTATGGTGGGACTTTTCCAGCCACCTTAACAGTGTGGAAGGTGATTGGCGTCAATTAGTGGGGTTATGCCAATAATTTCAGGAATTTTGCAATTATTGTGCTACTACTATCATAGCGACATCGATATCGATGTCACAAAATGACATCGGTACATCGATACCGATGTTGTGATATCGGTTCGATGTTTGTAACATCGGTGTTAATGTTGGATTTTTTTATCTGATTTTGGTTCAAATTGGACTTGGTTACAGATGAGGCAGCCTAAAAAAATATCTAAGGTTCGTAAGAAATGAGGAATTCTTCTCTCGAGGACCTCCGAGACCCTGTCAAAGTGGAAGACTAGCAAAGGAAAATAAATTACAATTTCATCATCGAACTCGCGAGGACTAAAATCCCATGCTCACAGGCTGTCCCTCGTGGGATCATTGCTGATATGAGATCAGTATGGTCCCACAATTAAAAGAGCAGCGGGGTTCAGAAATGATACCTGGCTAGTCACGGTTGGCACTTCCCGGTGTGATAATCCAAGGCTTTGCATCCTAGCATAATGTTAGAGCGAGCGGTTTCCCTGTGCATCTTATGAGTCATCTATTCGTCAATAGTTTCCCTTTGGTTTTTGACTTTCTACTTGTCGCGATTGGTAAGGAAAGGTTTGGAAGAGGTATGGACTGTAGAAAGTCCGCTGACTGTAATAAGTCATGAAAAAGTATGGACTGTAGTAAGTCCATTAACGGTAATAAGTCAGGAAAATGACAAATTGTAATAGGTCCGTTGACTATGATAAGTCAGGAAAATGTGGATCGTAATAGGTTCATTGATTGTGATAAGTTGGAGAATGCGGACTGTAATAGTTCCATTGACTGTGATAAGTTGAAAAATGCATATCATAATTGGTCCATTGACTGTGATAATTAGGAAAATGTGGACCGTAATAGTTCAAAAAATGCGGACCGTAATAGGTTTATTGATTGTGATAAGTTGGAAAATGCGGATAGTATAGGTCCATTGACTGGGATAAGTTGGAGAATGCGGATTGTAATAGGTCCATTAACTGTGATAAGTCAAGAAAATGCAGACCGTAATAGGTCCATTGACTGAGATAAGTCAAAAAATGTGCACCGTAATAGGTCCGTTGACTGTGATAAGTCAGAAAATGCGGATCGTAATAGGTCCATTGATTATAATAAGTCAGAGAATGCGGACAGTAATAGGTCCATTGACTGTAATAAGTCAGAGAATGCGGATCGTAATAGGTCCATTGACTGTAATAAGTCGGAGAATGTGAACCGTAATAGGTCCATTGACTATGATAAGTCAGAGAATGAAGATCGTAATAGGTCCATTGATTGTGATAAGTCAAAAAATATGGACCGTAATGGGTCCATTGACTGTGATAAGTAGGAAAATGTGGACCATAATAGGTCAGAAGATGCTGACCGTAATAGGTCCATTGACTATGATAAGTCAGAAAATGCGAACCGTAATAGGTCCATTGATTGTAAATAGTCAGAGAATGTGGACTGTAATAGGTCCATTGACTGTAATAAGTCAGAGAATGCGGACCGTAATAGGTCCATTGACTGTAATAACTCAGAAAATGCGGATCGCAATAGGTCCATTGATTGTAATAATTCGAAGAATGTAGGCCGTAATAGGTCCATTGATTGTAATAAGTCGAAAAATGTGGACCGTGTATGTTGTAGTGGTAGAAAATCTTCTGTCATAGCTTATTTCTGCAAAAAAGAAAAGAAAAGCAAAGTATAAAAAATTAACATCGGTATTGATATTGGTAATATCGGTACCGATGTTGCGATATCGGTATCGATATTACCTATATCGGTAGTGATGTCGCGTTTCCAGGGATAGAATATAAATTAAATTTTTTCCATTTTTCTCATTTTCAATTTCTCCTCCCAAAATCTCCCATTTCTTCTTTTGGGGAGAAATTTTTGACTTTCCATCATGAGGATTAAGATTAAGGGTAAGAAACCCTGCAACATCACCACCTTGTCTCTCCCGATTCATCCGACGAACCCGATACTTCGTTCGTGCTTCATGGCTCGAGGTTATGGTTTCGACGCCTCAAACGAGTTCGTGGGCTACTCCCTCACTTCTCCCATCACTTCCCTCACCCCGAGGGTTCACAAGCATGTCTCGAATGTCCAGGTAACCCGAGAATCCTTCGTTTATCCCTATTTTTCCGATTTTGGATTTTAGGCTAAAACTTATATTAGAACAAATTTCTTGTGGAATCGATCCATGAATAGGTAGTATTTAGGGTCATTTAGATGTTTAGGATGTTTAATTTCATGAAGTTTGGATTTTTTAGGACAATTTTTGGCCAAAAATCTCAAAAAGGAGAAAGGTTTCTGTTTCTGCAACCTTAACATCAGTACCGATGTTAGGGTTGTAGACCTAACATCGCTACCGATGTTACCTAACATCGCTACTGATGTTAGTGTTGAGACCTAACATCGGTATCAATGTTAGGTAACACCGACACCGATGTTAGCTCCGGCAGCTTGTATTTGTTATGTTTTCGCCTTTTCTTCATTTTTACTTATGTTTATGCTAAAAAGGCTGATTTCTTACATATTCACTTGTGCCTTGAGATAAAATTTGGATTTACGGGCTTGTTTGTTCCCTCTTTTCCTGATTTTGTGGGGTAAAGTAGTGCCGTGGATGTAATAATGACCACTTCTTTTACTTTCTTTTTACAGCCATATTTTTTGTGAATATGACTAGGATCCGCACTTTGAGCTCCTGGTGGGCCAGGATACGGAGAAACTCGGATCTAGAGGCTACCATCTGGGCCACTGGTTTTGGGGGTATCACGAGCGTGCTCCCCGATCAAATGCCTCATTTGTCGCATGCTACCCTTAATACTATGGTGGAGCGCTAGTTGGAGATGACACACACCTTCCATTGGTGAGTTGACTATAACTCCCTCCAACATCGTGGCCATGAAGGGTTTGAGCTGGGATGGCTCCACCATTCATTTTGATGTCTTCCTGGATAGGTTTCCTACCTTGACTCGAGGTGGCGAGCAGGGTAGAGGAGTTGTTTAGTGTGTTCCCCCGCACGGGAAAGTTGGCGTACGGTGACCTCTACAACTACTAGAAGAGGATTCGGCCGGTTCCCGAGGAGCTTCGCCCTCAGGCAGTGAGGGCTTTTGTTGTCAGCCTCCTGTCCATCATCTTTTTTCCCGTATCATCCAGTAAGATCAATTACGGATTGATATCAGCAATTGAGGATGTAGCGAACATCCCGAGCTAGAACTTGCCTTTAAGCCATACTCAGCTAGATGTACAAGCCCCTTGGATTATGCCATGAGGGCTCACAATAAAACCCTCAAGCTTAGTCACCTCCTCCTTCAAGTACATGTTTATTTTTATTTATGGATTACATTTGCACAACCGTGATTCTTGTATCGATTTAGTTAAATGTGTTTGTTATGTTGATTTAGGCTTTTGAGTATCATGTACTCCCTCCCCCTATCTTCAAGGATGCCCTGGAGCCAGGGTTGCCTTTATCGCCCGATGGTGCCATCGAGTGAGTGGTTTGCGCAAGTGGAGGATAGGTTACCGCTAGTGCATCTGCCATCTCTCCCATGATTAGGTACTCTCTTTCTTCCTTAGAACTTTGATTATTATTCCATTTTTCCTGCATAATAAGTTGATGATTGACTCGTCATTTTTTCCTTTTTCACGCTTATGCAGATTATGGAGGATCCTTGGGAGGCCGTGCCCAACTGGGAGGATGTCCTGGTGGTGAGAAAGGACGTGGATGATTACCGCCTTGTCTTGGAGAGCCCGCGGTCTCTCGAATGGTATTTTGATGAGCGAAACCAGGATTGGAGGACTTCTACTGTAGCTTCTCAGCCCGTGCCTCCTCATCCATCGACGCGCGTGTTTTGGCCTCATCTAACAATCATGACTCTGGCTGATCGTATGGTTTTCCTTGAGGGGAATGCTGTGGTGGTCGAGTGCATTGATGGTGAATACAAGGATCACATGACTTTGCTCTTGCCGCCCAGCCCTTGATTTTGGCATGATGACACTGAGTTGTGACATCACCATCATGCTGAAGACCTCCTTCGTAGGGCCGCGGTGGGATTAGTTGATGACGAGGATGAGAAGGATGAGGATGAGGATGATGATGGTGATGACCAGGTTGGTGATGACCACGGTGGCCTTGCAGAGATATACCTGATACGGATGCCTATTACAGTCTCGCGACTCATACTTCACAACCTTCTCAGGTTGGCACTCCCGGGGTATGACCTTCTTTTTTTTATCATACATGTCATTCTCTTCATGTTTCCTTTTTTTGTATTGATCATTGACTTGGTTAGTGTGTTTGCAGAAGGGTGGTAGCAAGAGCGCCCGCTTTGAGGCTGGGCAATCTGTGGGTCCCTCCATGCTGCCTCCGGGTGTCGAGGGCCGGGTGGCTACTCCTATGGATGCTACCTTCTCTCTCCTCTCTCTAGTCGGGGACACTACTCCTGTGGAGCTTCCTACCAGCCATCATATCCTGGACTTCATCCCCCAGGACACTACTCATGTGAGATCCTTTCTTCCCATAATTCTTCTTGTTTTAGTTTGCCTTTACGCTGATATTTCACTTTTCTAGGTTCGACAAGACGAGGTGGAGAGGATGGTGCACTAGTACATGTCAGCCAGGGATCTAATTATCGCGTAGAACAGCACTACCGAGGCAAGACTTTCCACTTTTGCTCTTTCAGTTTTTGCTGGTTGCCTATGTGATAATACTTCATGCATGATGTGATTGTGATGTAATGATGGATTGTGTATGCATGACATGATATGTGATTTTAAATGCTAGGTTTTGCTCGCGCTGGAGCGCCAGGCTCGATCTACTACGGAAGCTAGAGCTCGAGAGATGGGGGATTAGCTGGCGTTGGCGCAATAGCATATCCGAAGGACGGAGAGGGCTCTCTCACGGGATAAGGGTAAAAGCAAGGGGAGAACGGTGGCTGGGGTCAGGAGCACTGAGTCTAAGGATCAGGCATTCGCTAAGTAGTTAAGGAGGATGAGGGTGGTTGGTATTCGGGGGGAGGCGTCTAGAGGATCTATTCTCCATCCTGATGCTTCCGAGGATGATATTGATCATGCAAGCAGGATCCAGGATTCTTTTGGAGGAGAAGAGGAGGAGTCAGACGGCTTGGCCAGTATTGATTAGGCTTTTTGTAGGTAGTTGGCCGGTGTGGCCTTTTTAGTGTAGCTTTTGATGTACTTTCATTTTACTTTACCTTTGATACATTGGGGTTTGTAAAATTTTACCACATTTATTTGATGCCATTTTTCTTTTATCTTTTGCGGTTCAATGCCCGGGTGATGCTGGAATGATTAAGGGAGGAAAATGGGCTGAGTTTTTACGACAATAGATGAATGATGCTATTAAAGAATAAAACTAATCGACTTTTGCCTAGAGTTTACCAATGTGGTAAAATTCTATCAGATTTATTTATCTTTTCTTTCTCCTAAGTACAAACTATTGCATTGTAAGATGTTTGTTGTTTACTTGTGATGTTTCAACTATTGGTATTCATGCACATAAATATTTTTAGCAGGAAATGATATCTTCATTGATGAAATAAATCGAAGTATAAATGTTTCGAGTAACCTGACTCCTATCATTAGCTAGCCATCACAATGCTCATTCTAACTAATGAGCTTATTTATCACTCATTATCCTAAGTTTTTGAAAAAAGGCCCTACTTTTTGCTCAACCAACAGAGTGTTAGCTGATGGGCTTATTTACACACATCTTTTTGTTTTTCTTGTACTGTTTTTATTTCTTTTCCTAAACGTGGTAGCCCTTAAGCCTATCTTGATTGATGGGGTTGATGAACTCGTTACCTTCCATATCCATAATCTTGATTGCCCCTTTACTCAGCACCTTTTTGACTATGAACGGTCCTTCCCAATTGGGCTTGAACTTTCCTCTAACATCCATGTTTGAAGGCCTTAATTGCTTCAACACTAAGTCTCATGCCTTCAGGGTTTACCTCTGGTGCTTGACTTTGTTGTTATACGCCCTAGCCATTCGTTGCTGATACATCTGTAGATGATCTAAGGCTTTGAGGCGATGCTCATCAATCATACTAAGATGCTCGAATCTAGCTCTAGCCCATTCCGACTCTCCTAACTTAGCTTCCAGGGCTATTCTCAAAGATCTTATCACTGTTTCCACTGGCAAAACTGCTTCCATTCCGTATACTAGTGAGAATGGAGTTTGATTTGTTTAAGTTCGAATGCTCATTCTGTAACCCTAGACTATGAAAGGTAGCTTATCCACCCAATCTCGATAAGTACTCACCATCTTTCTCAGGGTTTTCTTTATGGATTTGTTGGCTTCGTCAACTGCTCCATTGGCTTGTGGTCTATATGGTTAAGAGCGATGATGCTCGATACTGTATTTCTTAATCAGCTCTGTTGTTGCCCCTTGGAATTATACTCCATTATCTAAGGCAATGTGATGGGGGATCCCATATCAAGTGAAGATGTGCTTTTCTATGAACTTAACCATTTTCTCAGTGGTGATATCGAAGTAGGATTCAGCTTCCACCCACTTAGAGAAGTAATCAACTGTTACTATGATGAATCTGTTCCCATTACTGGAGGAAGGATTAATCTCTCCAATTATGTCGATCCCCCATGCTAAGAACAGCCAAGGAGTGGATAAGTTATGGAGATAAGAGGAAGGCAGATGGCTAAGGTCGCCATAGATTTGGCATTCATGGCATTTCTTAACTTCCGTGTCGCAGCCTACCACTATAGTGGTCCAATAGTATCCTTGAAGTTGAACCTTTTTTGCCAGAGCTAAGTCATTCATGTGTGGTCCGTAATCACCTACGTGCAGTCATCTGATTACGAGCAGAGCCTCTTTCTCATTTAGGAAACGAAGAAATAATCCCTCCAAAGTGCATCAGAATAGGTCATTATCAAGAAGTCGGAATTGCACTGCTAAGCGGCAAAGAGAAGTGCGATCTAAGTCTGTTGCCCCATCAGGATAAGCCCCATCCTTCAAGAATCGAATGATGTACAGTACCAACAGCCTATATCTGAATCTGAGTCAACTGTTACTGCCCAGCAATAGTAAGGCTCTAAGGCTGATTGGAGAACTAATGGTTTGATAGGTTGAGTCTGAGGCCCTTCCCACATGGAGGCTAGAGTGGCTAAGGAGTCTGCCATTTGATTATTTTCCCATAACACATGATGGAATACACATTCCTTGAATTGAGTAAAGGCTACCCAAATTGTGTCTAGATATGGGTGGAGTGAATCCTCTTTGAATTCCCAATCCCCGGTCACCTACCGTATTACTAAGGTTGAATCTCCGATGACTGAGACTTCTTTGGCTCTCACATTCCTTAGTGCTTCCAAGTTGAATAAACAAGCTTCGTACTCTACCCCATTATTTGTAACTGGGAAATCCAAGCACTTGGATAATGGGATGACTTCGTTCTGCAGTGTGATCAAAATTACTCCTAGGCCCGCCCCTTTACGATTCATGGCACCATCAAAGTACATGGTCCATTCCCTCTTGAACTCTTCTACCAAGGACAATTGTTCATTTGGGAACTCCAAGTTTTCCACATAATCAGAGTCCATTGCTTGATTGGCTAAGAATTCGACAACCGCTCATCCTTTGATGACCTTCCTTGTGATGTACATAATGTCGAATTCAGAGAGGAGCAACAACCACTGAGAAAGTTTGCCTGCTAATGTGGGAGACCGGCACAAGTATTTCATGGGGTCGACCTTAGCCACCGCCTGCACCCGATAGGATTGGAAGTAGTGGCGTAGCTTCTTGGTCAGCCATACCATTGCAGCATAAATCTTCTCCACCACCATGTAGCAGGTTTCATATTCTAACAGCTTCTTGCATAAGTAGTATACTGCGTGCTCCTTCTTGTCATCATGTTCTTGCACTAGCATTGCCCCTACGGAGGATTCTTCAATGGCTAAGTAAAGAATGAGAGGGTGTCCCAAAATGGGAGGTTGTAGGACAGGTGGTTTGATCAAGTATTGTTTGATTCTTTCGAACTCAATCTGGCATTGATCATTCCACACCACCGGTTGCTACTTCCTCAGAAGTTTAAAAATCGGCTCACAGATGGTAGTCAAGCGGGCAATGAACCTGTTGACATACTGCAAGGATCCCAAGAATACTCATATTTCTTTCTCCGTCTTTAGCATAAGCATTTCCCTGATGGCTTGGCTCTTATCTGGGTCCATTTCTATACCCCTTTGACTCATGATATGCCCTAGTAGCTTTCCTGAGGTGACCCTAAATACGCACTTCTTCGGGTTCAGACGTAAGTTATACTTCTCGATTCGGGTAAGGAACCTATCGAGGACTGTTGGATGCTCTTCCCAAGTGTGGGATTTAACTAGCATATCATCCACGTATACTTCTACTTCTTTGTGGATTAAGTCATGTAGCATGGCCATCTCAGCTCTTTGATAGGTTGCCCCAGCATTTTTAAATCCAAAGGGCATGACCTTATAGTAGTAAACCCCCCATTCAATGATGAAGGGGGTTTTGATCTTATCCTCGATAGCCATAAAGATCTGATTATATCCTGAAAAGCCATCCATGAATGAGTACATAGCAGCCCTAGCAGCGCTGTTAAAGAGGATGTCGATATGAGGAAGAGGGAAGTCATCCTTTGGTGGAGCTTTATTCAAATCCCTGAAATCCACGCAAACTCGAACCTTGCCATCTTTCTTTGCAACTGGCACGATGTTGGAGAGCCAGGTAGGGTATTCTATCACTTCTAAGAACTTGGCCTCTATCTTCTTGGCTATTTCCACTTTCACCTTCTCAGCCCATTCAGGTTGTAATCTTCGCAGCTTTTGTTGACAGGTTTGACCCTAGGATCAGTCGAAATTCTATGCTCGGTGATCTCCTTATCCACTCCTGGGTATGACCAAGCAAACGCTACAACATGTTTTCTAAGTATGTTTGTCATCTTATATTCCTCTTCAGGAGTTAGGTCACTCAAATCATCAACATTTTGGGTGATTCATCCGTATTTAAATTTATTTCATGTAATGATGTATCAATTATGCTAAAGACATTATGTGAATGATCGTGGAAATGCATGTTACCATCTAGCGAAACATCACACAAGTAAGCAAAGTCTCGATCTATTGATTGATACGCCTCGTAGGCAACATTATTAACATAAAAAATGTTTGAAATATTAAAGATTTCACTACTAGCATCATTTTCCTCCACATGCGGAGGAGGGTCTTTACTTATCTTAAGAGCTGGCTCCTCAAGGGCGAACTCAGCAGGTACTGCCTTCTTTTCCATGGTGGCGGCTTTGGTGATGACTTCTATGGCTACAGCTAGCTATTCTTTCACACTTCTATCTTACTTCTTCATCAGCACTGCAAGGGCTTTGGTGATGGCCTTGATGGCATCCTGGACCTCATCTTCCATGGGTTTAGGTTTAGGTTCATCTTCTACAAACATCTTGGCCTTTCCCTTATTCCAGGTAGCTGCAACTACCTCTTCTAGAGCCATAATCTGTGCTCCTTCTTCCCTGTCAACCTCTTCAGGGTGATCAACCTCTTCTGAGCCATCCACAACCTCTTCTGAGCCATCCACAAACTCAATAATTGGAGCCAACATACATTCCTTTGAGAAATCAAAGACATCTCCAAAGATTTCGAATCCTGTCATAGCTTCTCCTCCTACTAATATTGGTTCACTCCCCCCCAGGTATTGCCATTCCCCTTCAATAGTGCATACACTGACCATGTTGCAGAAGGATGGTCGTTTGTGTTTATAAATTTTATGCTCAGGGGTAAATCCCAATCCAGCTCTAGGAGTCAATAAAAGAGGATCTATGGCTTCCACCTTTCCTTGATGGTACTTTCCGAGTCCTTTCCTAGGATCGAATCCTTGTTTCTTTATAATTTTCTTCAGTCCTGTCAAGAAATAACGTTACTTCATGGGAATCTTTTTCTTCTTCTCATCTTCGTGGTTAATCATAGCCACCCTTAATCCTTCTGCCCCTTTTTCGGTGAAAGCTGTGGCTGCCATTACGGACTCTTTATTCGCCTCTATGGTTACTGGCTTTCCTTAGTGAACTAGTTCTATCTTCTAATGGAGCGTAGAGGGGATATCACCAAGAGCATGGATCTAAGGCCTTCCTAATAGTAGGGAGTATGAGTCTGGGATATCCAGTAATGTGACTTTCACTTCGGATTTCACCCCATTCACTATTACAACTGTGGTGAATATACCTACTACTCCGCTTTTGGAATCATCATAAGCTCGGATAATAGTATCTGACCTTTCTAACTTGTTTTCATTCAAACCCAGGTAAGGTAGCACCTTCAACGGATATAGGTTTAAAGTTGACCCATCATCCACCATGACACAAGGGATGGATATGTCGAAGATATTGACCCTGATGAATAGGGCCTTATTGCGGTTCTGCTGCTCTAGCGGTAGGTCTGACCAGTCAAATGTGATGGCTGGGCTTTTCTTCAGAGGTATCCCTTCCCCTATCGCTGAGCACATTTCAATCACCAAAGTAGTCGGTGTTGCTTCCATCTCCATCAACTTTTGCACCAATCCTTGACGATGTGCCTCAGAAAATCGCAATAGTTGCCATATGCTGTATTTGGATTGAGTGCTCTTAAGCTTCTTGACCAAGGGGTCGACTTCCAGCTCATCTTCATTAACCATGGGAGGTAGGGGTGGCTTTGTGTTATCCCTTGTAGTCTCTTCAGAGGAAGAATTCTCGAGCTGAATCGGGTTGTTTCTAAAAACTCAACCATTGCGAGTCACTCTTAGAACACCATTTTCTATTACCCTTGTTTTGGCAGGTGTCTTCCATGGATATTGTGGCTCTTCTCGCCTTCTTTTTGCATTCTTCATCTGGTAAGAGTCTAGGTTGATTGAACCTTTACTGTACAATATCTCCTCACCTTCGATAGGACGGGTGCCATCCTTATCATTCCGCCTTCGGGACTTCAACACATACTTATCAAGGTTGATGGGCTTAGCTTGTACCTCTCTCACTTCTGGCTCTTCAACCTCTTCTTTCCCTTTGTCTGCAACGTATACAGACTCGAAGAGGTCATAATCTTCTATCGTGTTCTCGGCAGATACCAAAATCGATCCCTCTGACATCACCCCAAGGGCTGCTTGGGAAAGCATAGTTAAGACTTGATTTGAAGGTATCCCGGTTCCCACTACAAGGACTTCATCTTTTTCCTCGTGGATTATTCGATCCAACGTGTGGCCTCTTCAGAGTAACTTTTCAAGAGTAGAGAAGCGATGAGCGGTGAGATGATTCCGGTATTCTGGATGGGCTCCTTCAATCATCAACCTCACTAGGATTACTTCAGAGGGTTTCTTCTTAATTACCACTTGTAACGCCATCCACCGGTGAGCATACTCTGAGAAAGGCTCATACTCCTCCTGTTGACATGCCAGGAGTTCCCTGAATTCCACGAGTTGCTTCTCCCCATGAACGAAGTCTCTTTTAAAAGCTCTGTATATGCTTTTCCAGTCTTTCTTGACTACCTCTGGCTGGTTCATATATTAGTCACCAGATACGCCCGTTAGCGAACAAGGGAAGAAGATGGCTAACTTTCAATCGAAAAGTCCTTGGGCCCACATAAGAGTCTCGAATTTTGTTAAGTGGAGGGATGGTGCTGTGAGTGGGCGATATGGAGTGGTGGGCCGTGAGCACGCAGAGGATGAGAGGCACGGTCCACCGGGGTGTTTGAAAAAGAGGCACTGGGTCAGGGACCCGGGAGAGAAAGGTTGAAAGAGAAAGGTGAAAAATGTTTTAAATCTGTTCAAACTCGAATCCACCGTCTCTTAGTGTGGAGTCGCCACCTGGATTAGCTCTTTCCAAGAATTATAGTCCTATGAATCTTAACATCCAAGGGACGGCCCACCAAGACATAGAGATTCGGGTCCGGGATAAGTTGCTTATTTCTTAAGTGATCACATTATATTACATCTACAAAAAATCGTATTTTCTTAGTTATGCATATTCACGCTTAAGTCATTTTTAGACTTTATATGCATGATTCACGTATTGAAAAAGTAGTAAATCCATCCACAATGCGAAATAAAAAATCATCCACAAAGCAGTAAGTAAATGCGGAAAATAAATTCGAAAAATAAAGATTACAAGGCTTCCAAAAATCGAGGGATGCATCTAACTTGCATACCCAAAGGAAAAATAAAATCCTAAACATACATCTAACCTGCATCCACAAAGGTTTGCGCGAAATATGGCACATATGTTCAATTTGATCTTAGCGAGGCCCGTGTGGCCTAATTAAAACATCGACGATTTTAAAGTTGTTAATTTAAATAAAAACAGTTCATTTTTATTTACAAGTATGTTGGTCAATTTTACTAGTGAAAATGACCGCATGGCAAAGTAGTGAGGACTGTTATCCGGGAATATATTTTATTCCCTTCGTGGGGGTATTCTAATACAAAAATTAAAAAATGAAATAGAAGAAGAGGAAGAGAATTACAACATTTACAATAATAAGGAATAAAAATAATTCCTAGGTCCACAAATAAAATCAGAAGAAGATGAAAGTAGATGAAAGCATGAAATTCGCAACTCTAGGAACTCAGAGGCTTACCCTTGCTGTATGAATCCACTTCAGCGTGTCCATTCGATCCCCGGGAGTGTTCCTCGTTCGTTAGTTTAGGTGAAATTGTTGACGTAAAAGTCCAAAAAATCTTTGTTTAATTCTTGGAATTTTAGTGTAATTTAATTGGAAAATACGTTTTTATTTATCCAAAAGATAATCAGACTCGGGTTCTAAATTTGTTTTAGACCCAAGAATATGTGAGGATATTTAGAAGAAAAGTAGATGAAAAAAGATTTGAAAACAATTAAGATTTGGAGTCCAAACGTCTTTTGGATCTGAAAATCCTTGAAGAAAATATTTATCCAAAAGATAATTAGACTCGGGTTCTAAATTTGTTTTAGACCCGAGAATATCTAAGGATTTAAGAAGAAAAGATGAAGAAATTTGATTAAAAGGTGAAGAGAATTGGGATCCAAATGTGTTTTGGATTCGAGAAAAAAAATAGAAGAAAGTAAGAAATTATTGTTTGCATATTTTTATCTGAAAGAGAGGATTTTTCGCTCTGAATTTTCGAGCCCCCTTCAATCTAAAAATGTCCGACTATTTATAGAAAAAAACCTGGAAAATCCAAAAAAGGTAAGTTTTTCCGGCAAGGGGTCTCGCCGAAAAAGAAAAGTCTGGCGAGGCCCCTCACCTTGACTTTGGCGAGGCAGGGGCCTCGCTAAGCTCTTTGGCGAGGCATATGCCTAGCCAAAGCTTGGCTCGCCAAGCTTTTTGCGGAGGCTCCTGCCTCGCAAAAGCTTGGCGAGGGAGCCTCGCCAAGCTCTTTGGCGAGGCTCCTGCCTCGCCAATCTTTAGCAAGGCCCCTGCCTCGCCGATGCCTTTTGATGAGGTTTTGCCTCGCCCACCTTTGGCGATGCAGGCCTCTAGGTCTGGTTTTGGGTGGTGCTTTTGGATTTTTTGTGTATTTTTATATTTTTTTAATTAATTTCTAAATTAAAGTCCTTTTAAATTCAGAGACGAGGAAGACTCCCATATGAAGATCATCGGATGGTCGAAAATCATGTGATTCGAGGATAAATATCCCGAAAAGCCATCATTATTGAACGCGCGAGCTGGTACAAAATCTCGTGCTCACAGCTTCCCCTCATGTGATAATTGCTGGTTGTATAACTAGTATTATCACATGAAAAGAGTGGAGGGATTGAGAATATACCTGACCGGTGTGGTGGTGATTTCTTGTTCCCAACCGTGTCTTCATGGGGTTGTCCGTTTCCTTCTTCAGAATCTCTTAGGTACTTGATGCCCTTTGTGGGCAGGTCGACCATTTCTTTCTGCGACGTTTCTGTTGTAGTCGGCAACCGTTTCATTCTCCGGTTGATAAATGAGACTGTTTCTTTCTTCAGCCATCGAGATAACTGTTTCCTTCTTCGGTTATATGTTGAGATTCCTTAATAGGATACTTATTTCCTGTAACAAATCAGAAAAAAGATAATGTTAATACATTTTATGATGAATGTTTTAATTATTTGATTGAGTTTATGCGAAGCAAAAATTTTGCCCCTTCAATCAAAAATTAAAATATGATGAATAAATACGTTTAATAGAAATTCGGGGATATCCCGAGAATTGCTCCGTTGTTTTAGAAGGCTTTTGTTGCAATGTTAACTTTAGGCTTAAGTGGGCCACCTTCTTGTTTGTAGGTTCCTCATGTGGAGATGGAGGTTCTTGTATATTGGGACGGTGTTGCCTTGATTTGGCATCATCTTTACCTGTAAATGACGTGATGCTAATGTAATGTATGCATGTTTTTATGCATGAACAATATTTATCATATGATGTATGTGGGTGTCGTGGGCTTCATGGGTTTCATTCAATGAAGAGCCTTCTCTTGTGCTGGTGCATGGTTGCCCCTATGACTTGTCTTGTTAGGGATTCCAAGGACGACTCCCTTAAAGCGACAAACATGGGTTTGTTGAATCAGATTCGAGTTCATAGCTTGGATCTGATTTGAGGAAAGTCTAGATGAATCGTTGATCCCGCGTTATGTCGGCGATGATTGCTTGGAAGCCATTTGCCTGGAGTGTTGAAGGTATATGATGCCTCGTACTGTTCCGAGGAGGAGATGATGAATTTGATAGTGGTTCTAATTTCTGCATAGATCGCCCTTGCTGGTTTTCAATCTATCAAACCTCATCTTAATTTTTGCTTGGACCGCCCTTTCAGGTTTTTAATCCAGCAGAATCATTTTTCTTTATTTTATATATATATATATATATTGATGTTTACTTGCGACATTCTACCATTGGCATGCAAGCAATCAAGATAACCATATGCATAAAGATTCAGCAAAAATGATAATTCATTGATGAACTTAACAAGGGTATAAATGTTTCAAATGATTTGACTCCTACCATCAATTAGCCTTTTCAGGTTTTCTAACCAATGTGGTTCTCTCGATGTCCTAAGTTTTTCCTGAGCCCGCCCTTTTGTTTTTTGAAAATAGGCCCTAATTTTTGCTCAACTAACCGAGTGTTAATTGACAGACTAATTACAAAATTTTTTTTGTACTGCTTTTTATTGTTTTATTTCTTTCACCTATGCGAGATAGCAATTGTGTAAGACTTGGTTGATATGGTAGATTAGTCTTGGTTCATGTGCATGACTTCATTTCTTGTCTCGTTCAACGTTTCAGACCAATTAGTTAGTTAGTGCTCATGCTACTTTGTTGGCTTGTATTGATGATAAGTCTTGATCATCGGCGTTTCCTTTTATGGTGTGATGATTGCCCCGCATATAGTAGCGAGTCGTGTGAAGGAGTTGTTGACATGTTCAACAATCTGACTCCTTTCTATCTTTAGTGTTGTTCCATCTATTTTGACCTTTCTAGGGCTTCGATCATTGCTTGATTACCCCACAAATGGTGGTGAGTCATGTGATGGAGTTATTGACGTGTTCAATGATCTGACTCCTTCTTTGTGACATTATGCCGGTTGTTTGATCTCATGAATGGTGGTGATGGAGTTGTTGATGTGTTCAACAATCCGACTCCTTTGTGACATTGTGCCGGTTGTTTGATCTCATGAATGTTGGTGATGGAGTCGTTAATGTGTTCAACGATCTGACTCCTTCTTTGTGATGTTGCACAAGTTGTTTAGTCTTATGAATGGCTGTGATGGAGTTGTTAACGTGTTCAACGATCCGACTCCTTTGTGGCATTATGCTAGTTCTTTGATCTCATGAATGGAGTTGACGTGCGCAATGATCCGACTCCTTCTTTGTAACATTGCACTGGTTGTTTGGCCTCAACTTGCTTGGTCGACATTTTTGGCCTTATTCTAGCTCCGATCCTTTTGATCTTTGCGTGAGTCAGTGGACGTTTCGTGCTTGGAGATCTTTCCATTGATCTTTCATCCTTGTATGATGAGGTAAATGCTATCACGCATTGTCTAAGTACATGTATTTATCTCTCACTATCTCTCAAGAGTCAAATCATTTGAATTTTTGGGGAATCCATTTATACCCTAATTAATTTCATGAAATGATGTGTCACATGTGCTAAAAACATTATGTATATGTTTATGAGAATGTGTGATGTCATTGATAAAATATTAAGCAAATAAACAATGTTCAATGTATTAAAAAATAATTCAAAAAAGCCTCATAGGCTAAGTAGATAAATGCTAATTTATTACATAATCATTCATGGGTGCTAATCCCCCCCGGAGGTGTCAATGGATTCGAAGTGCTCCATCCTATTCGCCTTCCCAACACTTCTTGTTAGCTCGAGAAGATGTCTGACCCAAAC
>CATIWQ010260313.1:0-24468 GCA_949673415.1 Euphorbia schlechtendalii | reverse complement strand
TCTGTGGTGAATTCTTGAATATTTGGGCATCTAGAACCTTATTTGTTGAAGTTATTTAGTGTATGAAATATTCTTGATGAATTTGCATGTTTTTCTCTATTAAACTTGTTTTTAGGGAATATCTTTATGTTTAACATTTTCTCTAGTCTATTCATACACCTGTCTATTCATATGTCTATCATACAAATCATCCAACCCTCCAATACAAATTATTTTATTTCTTTTGTTTCGTAACTCTAGTTGGTCTTAAGAACCAAATTCCTTCCCTGTGGGATCGATATCTTTTAAAACTATATCGAAATTGTATACTTGCAGTGGTCACCATTTTTCTATTTAGATAAGCGGTATTCACAACACCTGTTCATATTTTGAACTTTTATCTTATCAGTAAAGAAGTGGGGAATAAGGTTTTTATCTTCATCACCTAATATAAACCCTCTAAATTAGTAAAGTCAAAACATTGCGATCAAGTTTTTGGCACCGTTACCGAGGAAGGCAAGTGCGTTCTTAGAGGTAAAAAATCTAGAGAATACAGTATATTTTCCTAATATATCTGTTTGTTTCTTTCTTAAACTGTATAAGTAGTCAAATCCTAAACCTTGATGTGAAGAATATGAAATAATCATCTTGGAGGTGATACGGCATATTATAATGTCCGAATTATCAATAAATAGAAGAAATTCTTGTATTTTTCCTTTTCACGTTCGCAACCCCCATTCGCGCTCGTGAATCCCTTCTAAAACCTTTCTATTTCTCAAATTCTGTAAGTCACGATCGCGACATATAATCACGATCGTGACTTGTGCAATAACTGTAACAGTTTAGTAGTTATTCGATAGTTATTCCACTAACCCGTATAAAATTGATGTGCCTATAGCCGGTGGATTCGTGACCCTTGTTTGCTCGCGTTACACTTTTAGTTAAGTGGAGCATTTTTTATATTGGAAGCAATTTGGGATGGCATACTTGTCGATATTTCGAGGATTATGATGGAGACGCTTATGTCTTACATGCAAAATCCTAGAATGACGGAATACGAGGGTGGAACGATGGCAAATTTGTTGGGTCAGATTGGGAGAATGCCTTATGCCACTGAAGTCTTTACTAATGAAGATGAGATTTTGGAGTTAACTACGAATAGTTTCTTCGAGTATGGATTTCTTGTTAGGTGCATTAGGATTGATAGAATCACCTTTGATTGGAAATTATGGGATGATACAGTGGAAGTTGATAGATGATGAGAACGAGAAATAGGGAGGGAGGTAGAACGAAGTACAACCAACCTCCGTGGAAGGTTGAATGAACTTATGGAGGCTCAGATCTTGATTTATAAAAAAATTGACAATATTCTTACTCTTATGTTTGATGTCGAGCGAGATTTCTGGGAGTCCTACTATAAGATAGACTTAATGATAGAATTGCTTCCCCCCAATTGAATATCCGTTTTAATTTAGATTTAGGATTCTGTATAGTTTACTGTTTCTTGTTTATTTTTACTTTTCTTTTGTTCTCTTTTGTTTGTTTATTATTTGTTTTAATCATGTTTGTTAATATATGCTGAATTTAACATGATATTTATTATTATTTAACATGTTTATTTAATTTTCTAAGTTTTTCTTGGACTAAGTCTAAAAAATTGAAAAGATAAAAGAATTGTAGCAAGTCACGACCATGACTATAGATCGCACCCATGACATTATGCAACAAAACTTTTTGTTTCTGTCATGAGAAAAGTCACGATCGTGACTAGCCTTTACGATCGTGACACAGTCAGAATATTACCGTTACAAATCACGATTTAACATGCAACAAATATTCGAAATTGCCAATAATAGCTAGTTTGAAGGATAAACAGCTATATTGACTATTTTAGCCAATTAGAGACCTTTTAAAACTCTATAAATAGGTCTAAGTTGAACCCTTAGCCACACAACTTCTACAAAGCTTACAAAAGTTCTGAATTCATTTCTATTCTTCTATAATCAAACCTTTACTTCAAAACCAATATGCCTCATGTCAAGGTAGCCACAAATAGAAGGGAAGTCCCGAATTACCAACAAGAATATGGTTGTCCTTTTCCTATTCGATCACATGAAGAAGGGAAGAGATTCCAAGTTTTGAATAAGTTGGAAATCAATGGTATGATCTTTCTTGATATGGTATTCTTGGAAACCTTAGGCCTCCATGAACAAATGCAGGTGTATCTTCTTGATTTGGGTTTAAGCAGATTTGTGGAGATGAGATTTTTACAAAATCATGATTGGATTTTTGAATGTTTAGTGACATTTGATTTTGAGGATAAGAAGAAGATGGCGATTCAATTTCGTAACTAAGGAAGACATTACACCATCACAAGAGAGATGATGAGTGCTTGGTTCGGATTTGAAATTGAAAATTCATCGAGCATGATGGATTCTTTTCAAGCAAATCGAGTTTGGGCATATTTAACGAGTAAGAGAGTTTTCGACCCCAAAAATTCTCCAAACAAACTTATTAAGGATGAGTGTATACTTCTACTACACAAATACCTTTCTACTTTTGTATTTTATCAACTAGAGAATACCAAAGTCCAAAAGAAAGATTTGTTTGTTCTTTCTTGCACTTTGATGAAGCAAAAAGTGGAATTCGTGGATATTATTTGGGACATGATGAAGAAGAATTCTACGAGCATGAGAAACAAGATTGGAGCGGTTGAAATTATCACCGCAATCATCTTGGGTGCAAGAAACAAATTCCCCTATGTCCAAAGACCGGGTGAGAATTTTCCTTATATGGATGAGAATTACTTGAAGAACGCTGGACTTCTTCAAGAGAATAATGGTGTATATTCCTTCTACTCCTACTCCAACCGCACCAAGAAGCTAATCTCGACTCATGAAGATTCTTCCGTTAGCCCATCTAATCCTACCGCTAAATGTCATCATGGAAAGGTTCCAATGATCGAAGAAGATGATGAAGATGAAGAAGATGAAGCTCCAAAAGATTGGAAGGCAAGCATGCAACAAAAATTAGACAATTACCAAGCGAAACTTGGAGTAATGAAGAAAGACATGAACATTCTAAAGAAAAGTAATAAATCAATGCTTCAAAAATTACTATCTTTCTTTAGAAAACAAAATTGTCAATTTACTCATAGTCCCCCGGATTCTCCTTCTCAATAGAACAGGTTTACTCTTTTCTTTACTTTTCTTTTTCATATTTGTAGACTAGTTGTTTTTTTAGATTTTCAATTTTAATAAAGTCTCTCACAATGAGGACATTGTGTTCTTTAGTGTGGGGGGACAATTGTAAATCCCAAAAATCTAAAAAAAAATTAAATAAAATTAAAAAATCGAAGAATTTGAAAATTTTTCTTGATTTTTGTGTTATTTATACATTATCCATACCTATACTATACTAACATATGTTCCAATGTTATTATGAGTGTTAGGTATTTCAAGTTTGATGTTAGTGCAACAAAGTGTTTCGAGTATGACCACATGTTGAGAGTGTGAGTGTTTTATCACAAAATTTAGCATTTGGCAAGGATAAGTTATGAGTAACATGCAAAAGCAACATTCCAAGTAAGTTTCGATATATATTTAAATGCAACATGAATTAGTGTAAGTTATATAGTTTTAGTTTAATGCTACCGATAAGTTTTAAGTGGAGCAATATCTGGTAGTGTTCTTATTATGAGTTTTATATGCATTTCTCAAATACGTCCTATAAGTATTGAATGTGTCTAAAGTGTTGGGAAACTACAGCCATAATACTTTAAAAGTGATCAATAAAGGATGAGGGTATTGAGAGAAAAAATCAAAAGAAAGAGAGGATAACCAATGAGTTATGGAAAAGGTGAGGAATGGTACAGAGCAGAAACTGCAACCATTCAATGAGTGAAAAAAGAAAAAGTAGCATAGCATGAAAAATGGGTGCAAAGTACAAATCTGTAATTCAAAAACATATGCTTAAAAGAAAAAATGAGAGAAAGTGGTATAGAGCATAAAATGCTACCACAAAAAAAAAAGGGGAGAGTGGTATGGAGCATAAAATGCAACCACAAAGAGTGTTTTTAGCATCCTAGGTTATCTAAAAATGCCTTGAGATCAAACTTTCGAAAGTTTTCTCCCTTTGTCTTTTATACTTTATACTATACTTGAGAGAAGAAAATTTTCGAGTGAGCATATAATGCTTATATGAAGATGCTATTCGATTGACCCTTCATTAAGAGCAAAGGTATGCAACTAAACTATATAAATTGCATATTACTAATTTGTGGGAAATTTTAAGCTTTTACTTGAATTTTGTGCAACATGGGAATGTGGTACTCACTATGATAGTCTTTCACCAAATGAGGTACGAACTTGAATACTGTTTTATACACTTCTATTGTGTTTACCTTGAGGACAAGGCAAAAGTTAAGTGTAGGGGTTTGATAAGTGTATATTTACACTTATTATCATGGCATTTTCAATAATAAAATGATATGGTTTTGTTTCATTTTATACTTCATATAAAAGATTTCACATGGTATGTAGTTTTTTTTATGCAAATGCAGAAACTAGGTAAATCTTTGGAGTAAAATGATCAAAGATGAAATTCTTTGGAAAAAGAGTGAAAAAGGTGCAAAAAGATGCATGGGACACAAGGACTTGGCTTAGGATCGAAGCTGTCGAAGACCAGTAAAGTTGCAAGAAGAATTTTGAAGAAAAACGTAATTCACGGATGTGACACCCATTCACGATCGCGACTTGTAGTTGTCAACCATTAGTCATGACCACAACATGTGATTCATCAGTCTATCATACAGATCATCCAACCCTCTAATACAAATTATTTTATTTCTTTTGTTCCGTAACTCTAGTTGGTCTTAAGAACCGACTTCCTTCCTATGGGATCGATATCTTTTATAACTACATCGAAATTGTATACTTGCAGTGGTCATAATTTTTCTATTTAGATAAGTGTTATTGACAACACCTGTTCGTATTTTGAACTTTTATCTTATCGGTAGAGAAGTGGGGAACAAGGTTTTTGGCTTCATCACCAAATATAAGCCCTCTAAATTAGTAAAGTCAAAACCTTGCGATCAACGTGCTCTTACATGCTTTGGGAGACTTAGATGAGGTTTCGAACCTCAATTGATGTAGAGTCGTTCTTGGTTAGTTGTATTACGGGTTGGATGTCTATGCTAGGGGAGGTCAGATGGAGCTCAAAGCCAGCTACTTCCTTCTTCAGGTATTTCTTCAATTATTTATATTATCGAGCTTGTGAATGTTCGTTATTGGTTATTAGATGTACATGTGCTTATGCCTTGTTCTGATAGGTTTGGGCTTATGAGTATCATGTGGTTATCCCCCTGATGATTAAGGGGAAGCCTTTATGTTCCTTTCTAATACTCTACTAGTGGACTCACTATTAGGCCATGGTGCCCCATGAGATTTCTAAGCAAAGGCTCAGGTATAGGATGCTTAACCTCCAACAGGTATCTAAATTCTATCTTAAATTATTTATATATGATTAGTAGAAGCTATATGTACAATGGATCGGGATACTTATCTTAGATTTTCCATAGCTTGATAGCCACCCATGGGAGGATACTCACTGTTGGGTCAACATGTAGGAGACTTAGTTTGTTTATGATGATCGATGATTCATACTAGAGTACCTCATGTGCCTAGAGTGGTACTTGGGAGAGCGAGTGAGGGACTTCCGAAAGGTTGTTATAGTCGAGGCTAAACTAGTGCCTGGACCACTCCCGTCTGAACTCTCCTATTGAGAGGGATCAAAACTTCTTATGGAATGGAGTAGGCATTCATGTAGCTTTCATGGATGTCTCCTATAAGAAGTTCATGCATCGTTTGATCCCTTTTCCTCCTACGAGGTTTGCTCTTTCCGCCTTGGGGTATGTTTATTCCTTTCTTCCCTTTGAACATTCATTTTGTTATCCCTTTTGTTTATACTTCTTCTTTTGAGTAACGTAGAGTCATCCTCATAAGGGGAAGCAAGGTTCAAGCAATTGCACTTCCACTCTATCTCGGAGTACTCTAGCAACTTCAACTCCAGCCCTAATGATGGAGGGATAAATTTCTACGATTTTGGATCCATCCTTCATGCTTATGATGGAAGCGAATAAGTAGATTACCCATAGGCTACCTTTGTTAGTGCATCAGCTAGATTTTTCCCCAATAGAGACCACACATGTGGTTGAGCAAGATGTGTCTCGTCCATGGGAGATGTGGTCAAAGTGAGTACATGAGGAGCAAATTAGGGATGTTATGGCTAGGAAGAGAGTGGAATAAGATGAGGAGGATGAGTTTGATGGAGAGTCTCGATCTTTTTTATCTTTTTTTGTACTTCCTTTTGAATAATTATCCTTGTAAATATTGATACATGTAGGTTTCGAATCTTGTATGAACATATTTTCCATTAATTTATGTTCATTTCTCTTAATTTTCACTCAAAATTATCAAAATCAATCGTTAACCCAGTAACCCAATTGAAAATGGACAAAAATTGATGGTATATACATGAAATGGATCAAAACTATCCTAGCAGGCCTAAGTCGAATCTGGTACCACCTTCTTTTACCCTCTACCGCAATCATGGGTAGATTCTCATAGTTTTGCTTTTTTCCTTCATTTTTTGTCATGGTTGTTTACAAAGTTGAGTTGAGGTACTTCTTAAAGCATCTAGGGGGATAAAGATTCGAGTCAATTGAAGTTATTTAGATTATGGAACTTGAGGTATTACATCATTATTACTTGGTTAATTCTTCCCATCTTCAAGCGATTTGCTCACTTTGGGATTTGATTGATCGGGTGTTTCATTTCGACACTATGGAACTATGCCCAATATTTAAGGAATTTAGTGCCATTCTGAATATCTTGTGTCCATGGGGAGTGAAGATATCTATCCCATCTTGCATCTTTAGCTTGGTTAATAACTTGAAGGAGGTATTTAAGCTTAACTTGGTTGATATATTTCTCTCACATACATCAAAATCACTTAGTTTCCATCTAGAGATCATCTGACTTGACCTTTCATCCTTGCCATATTGATCTTGAATGAGTATGTTTGTAGTTTGGGCCCAACTGTGGCCCCTTTTTGCTTATATTTAGTTGTATCAAAGATGGCCAACAGAGCTTCTCCTGCTGCTTTCGCGTTGGCTGAAAAACTTATCCATCTCGATGCTGCTTCTAGTGATTCAATACTAGTCAGGGATACTTTCACACTATTGCAGGTACTATTTCTCAACTTTCCCTCTTCACCTATAAACATTTTGATTCTCATAATTGTAGGTATGGATCTTTGAAAAATGAGCTTTGAAGAATCGACCATTGTGAAGAATCAAGAAGTGCAATCTATCCAAATTCAAAGGGCATGCTTTCACTACCTTAGGTTATCAGAGTCTATAGCTAGTTGAGTGGATTCAGAATTTACAAACTTGTACAAAGTAGCAGATTCATTGGGTCTGCCCCTGGTGAGGGTTTTTGATGTTCTCACTGAGTTATTGTCAAAGGGAGTTCAGCTAATGGGTTTATACATGGAGACTTCATATTCCCCTTCAATTCTTTGTAAACAATTTGGAGAGGTGCAGCATATTCCTGCCTATTTTTGCGTGATTGACCCATTCCTTTACCTTACTGATTTTCTAGAGACCATAGATGATAAGTGGGATCAAAGGACTACTTATACGGCATTGAGAGAGTTGTGGCAACTAATGAGCTACACAAGGGTTAGTTAGTTGAGATTCAGACCTTACCAATTAAGGAGATGCGACGCGCTACTAGTCTTGAGTGGCATGATTATTCCAAGGGGATTGAACCAATTTTATCGATTTCCAAGAAAAGGTGTGTGATTTGATTTTGTGCTAGATTCATTATTTTATGGTTCTAGCTTTTGCATAGAGAATTACATTGGATATTCTCAACTTATCGAATCGTTTCGTGTTAACTTTTGCTTGAATCTTCCTATCAGGTTTTAAAATCTAGCAGACTTTCATTTTTATTTTCTTGGCTTTTGCATAAACCTCAATTTTTTCATCCTATCAAGTTCCTATTGCGTTTTTATGATTTTATAGGCTAGCACATGAAATAGAAAGATGAGGCATAAAAAAGAAGAAAGCATTCATATACTTAGGAGTCAAACACATTCATGAAAATATACATTCATAATCGAATACACAAACATTTCAGCACTGATGGCAATTTTATTAATGACTTTAACTCAATTACAATTGGTTTGTACCAACTTTAACTGAATTGACTCTCACTGCTAACTATCCATTTATAATTTTCTAGCTAGCATCGCTCAACTATTTATTTTTTATTTTTGCACAAACCCCTTACATAGGCCTGACAGACTTTATTAGCCTTTATTTTTTACTAGTCCACCCTTTCGATTTTTCAAACTAACATGATGCCCTAATTTTTTCCCAAGTTTCCCTTTTCGGGTTTTGAAATTGGTAACGCTTGATTTTGTCTTGATTTATAGGGTTCATGAACTCGTTTCCATCCATATCCATTAGCTTGACTACTCCTTTTCCTATGACTTTCTTAATTACAAAAAGACCTTCCAATTTGGTTAGAATTCACCCCTTGCATTTGTGTTGACATGCTTTAACTTTTTGAGTACTAAGTCACCTGCCCTAAATGACTCTTTATAATGCTTGACTTAACTATTGTAGGCTTTGTCCATGCGTCATTGATACATTTGTAACTGATCCAAAGCTTTCAATCGTGCTTCATTAACCATGTTCAACCACTCAAACCTTTCTCTAGCCCAATCGGTTTCATTTAATTAAGCTTTTAGGGTGATCCTTAGTGATATGACTTTTGTTTCTAATAGTAAAAATTCTTCCATTACATATACTAAAGAGAATGGAGTTTGATTTATCAATGTACGGATGCTCATTTTATGCTCCCAAGCTGCAAAAGGTAGCTTGTCGACCCAAGGTCTATACATGATAACCATTTTAAAGAAGATCTTCTGAATCGCTTTATTAGCAGCTTCGACTGTCACATTCGCTTATGGTTGATATAGTGAGATCTATGATTCTCAATATCATATTTCTCAATCAATTTAGCACTCTAAGTACTTGGTAATTTTCTTAGCGGTAATACTATTGTAAGAATCAGTCTCAATCCATTTGGAGAAGTAATCGATGACAAATTTTAGAGTTTGAGAGGTGGTAAATGCAGGATTTCCATGGTTTTGACATTGGTGTCACTACTTTGACTCTTATACACAATCTGCTATCATGGTGGTCCAAAAGTACCCTTGTCTTTTGATTTTCTTGGTTAAGGCTGTTCCATTCATATGCAGCCTGTAGTCTGCTGAGTGTAATGTTCTCATAACCCGAGTAGCTTCTTATTCATTCAAACATTTAAGCAACAAACCATTACAAGCCCTATTGAACAAAACTTAATCGATTAATTTAAACTGAACTTTCAATCTTCTCAACATGGTACGATGGAACTGGGCTGCATTTTCTAGGTATTGTCCTTCTTGTAAGAATCTCACTATGTCGACCTACCATGGGTCTTTTGAGACTTCTCTCGGAATATATTAGTATAAACATTGCTTGAACTTTGATGACTGAGCCCAAACTGCTTCAAGGTAAGGTTGGAGAGACTCCTCTTTGATTTCCCAATCCCCCACCACTTGATGGTTTACCAAGGTAGAATCGCCAATGACTAATACTTTGGCTGCCCCTACTACCAGGAGTTCTTGTAATGCAAATAAACATGCTTCATATTTTACCCCATTATTGGTGGTTGAGAACTCTATGCATTTAGATAGTGTAATTATTTCATTTTCCAGGGTTACATTGATAACCCCAAGCCCAATACCTCTTCTATTAAGAGCTCCTTCATATTACATAGTCTATGCGGGTTTAGCTTTTACAACAAGTGCTAGTTGTTCATCAGGGAACTCTAAATTCTCCACATAATTAGATTCTAATGGTTGTCCAACTAGAGATTTAACCATTGCTCATCCTTTTATCACTTTCCCAATGATTTATTTAGTGTCAAATTATGATGGAAGCAATAACCATCTAGACAGCTTTCCAGCCAAGGAGTGGGATTCTCAAAGATACATCATGGGATTGATCTTTGCAATTGCTTGGATTCGGTAATGACTGGAAATAGTGTCCTAACATCTTGGTGAGCCAAATCATTATGATGCATTCTTTCTCAACTTTGGTGTAGCGGCTTTCATATTCTAACAACTTCTTACTGAGGTAGTAAATTACATGTTACATGTCATCGTCTTGGTCTTGTACTAACATTCCTCCAACAGAGTTCTCTTTGTTTGCCAAGTAAAGGATTAAAGGTTTTCCCGAGATTGGGGGCTTAAGGAATGGTGGATTCATAAGATAAGCCTTGATCTTGTCGAAAGCCATCTGGTACTTATCATTCCGTTTGATTGGTATTGTTTCTTTAGTAACTTGAAGATTGGCTCGCACTATAGTAAGGTGAGAGATGAATCTACCGATATATTGTAATGAGTTCAAGAACAACCTAACCTCCTTTTCCATCTTTGGTGTAGGCATGTCCTGGATGGCTTTGATTTTATCAAGATCCATCTCAATTCCTCATTGACTAATCATGTGTTCTAATAAATTACTAGAGGTCACCCTAAATATGCACTTCTTCGGGTTCAACCTCAAGTTGTACTTCTCGATTCTATTGAGGAATTTGTCCAATATAGCCAGGTGCTCTTCTTGAGTCATAGATTTTACTATCATATCATCAACCTATACCTCACCTCTTTGTGAATCATGTCATGTAGCAAAGTAGTTACAACCCTCTAATAGGTTGTACCCGCATTCTTCAACCCAAATGGCATAACTCGGTAGCATTATACTCCCCACTCGGTGATGAATGCAGTCTTAACTTTGTCCATGATATCCATAAGAATTTGATTCTAGCACAAGATTCCATATATGAAGGAATACATAGTTGCTCTAGCTGCACTATTAATAAGGACATCAATATGTGGTAGGGGGAAATCATCTTTTGGTGATGCTTTGTTGAGGTCTCCATAGTCCACACAATCCTGAAATTTTTCATCTTTCTTTGTTATGTGAACCACGTTAGCAACCCATGTCAAATACTCAACCACTCTTATAAACTTGGCCTCAATTTGGTGGGAAATATCTACCTTGACTTTCTTGGCCCACTCCAGTCTCATCCGATGAAGGTCCTGTTTGATGGGTTTAAATTTCGAATCGGTAGGAATGCGATACTCAATTATTTCTCGATCGATGATGCGTATATCCTCGTAGGACCAAGGAAATGCTACAACATATTTTTTTTAATGTTTTTTCTACAATAAAACCATGTCAATTTTTAATGAAACATATACAAGTTTAGGATTTTCAATTGTATTTAAGTTAACTTCATTCATAAAATTATCATATATTTTAAAGACATTATTTGTATGTCAAACAAATGAATGTGTCGTTGGGTGAGACATCAAGAAAGTTGGTAAAATTATTATTCTTTTGTTATATTATATTCGAATTCTGCCTCATGGGCTTACATTATTTGTAAAAAGCAAGACAATGAACACAAAGCTGGCTAAATCTCACCTTCCTCCTTTCAATCGGCCATCTCTTCATCTTGAATAAGGGTTACCACTTTGCGTCTCCATTTCCTTATCTTGAGCCACTTTATCTTCTTCAAATTGAATTCGACTCATCATCCCAAACATCCTTATACAATCGTGAGGATCCACGAAAGTGAAGTGGAATATAAAGTCCTCTCACATATCAGCCCTAAACATTCTTGGGTATCGCCAACCTTTGGTTCCAAACAATAGCTCTACCTACAAGTGTTGATGGGAAGAAGGCATGCCAAAATTCAAGGTGCATATTAAATGTTCTCATTACATATAGAATTGTTTTCATGTGGTCATTTGGGTGAGTGCTTCCATCATAGTATATGCTTCTTGGTATTTGGAAGTTGGGAACATGTGGATATTTCCTTTCATACCTTATATCCTTTTGATTTGCGATATAGAACCTCTCTCTCAAATCCCTAATTTTCGCATCTTCTACTAACTTATCCTCTTCTATCTTGATATTGTATAAGTTGCCTGACATGATCATCTTCGGCTAGTTGATTCTCTTCTATGTGGGATATGGAATTACTTATGAAACCAAGGTTTTTCAATTCTCAAAGAAGGACTGTCAATGTTTCTTTCCATGGATATATGTCAAGGGGATCCTTTTGGGATAACCTATCTTCATTCACTTTCCATTTTCCCTTGACTCACTCGAAAGAGTCCTTGAGTCTAGTTGCTACTTTATAAAGGTCATCAAGATGATGAAATCTCCGCGTTGCCAACTCTTCTTTGAGGAAAGGATTGTTAGACATGATGTATGCCCTAGAGGCAATTAGGGTGATATATCTTTATTAGCTATAAATGACAAATAGTTTCAAATTATTGTTAATAATAATTAAGGTATAATTGTTGCTTATCAGTGCATTCTGTATATCACTAGTATCATATATGTATAGTATTAAGTATGTATATGCTCATTGATGAGACAAAGTCGATGACTACTTCATAGAGTAAAAGTGGGAGGACTTAGTGGGAGCTTTGTGATGTGAGAATTGCACATACGTGTTACTATGAATAGTCTAAATATCCCTAGTCATAGTTTTATTGAGACTGGACATCAATGGAACGGACAGACTAGCATGTGTAGGCTTACTCCTTGGATTAGATTCAAGCAGTCAATCTCATGAGCCAAAGGTGGTACTTGAGTTAACACATGAATGTATACGGGTAATACATTGGAGACCGCTATAAGATAGACACTAAGAAATACCTATATCCATGTGTTGGTGTCATGTCTTATTGCGGTAGCAGTACAAGTATCCTCAAACTTGAGATATTGGTTACTTTGTGTAGGAGTTGCTATACTTTGGGTCATACTTATTCATACCCTGGTGTTCAGGATGACACTAGTGATTATTGATATAGTGATGATCACATGTTGGTAAGCTGAGTAGTCAAGACAAGATCCATAGCTCTTGATATAGTGATATAATGGGAGATGTACCATAGGGCCCCTTGTTGAAGTGACACACTTATAAACCTTTGATTAGAGTATAAGATTGATAGAATGGGTTTTTGTCAATCTTGATACATAATGGCTGAGTGGTGTTCTTCATGAACAAATCTAATTCCAGGATAGCTATGTCTATTACAAACATGAGACATTCAACTAGATGGTACTTAACTGATGGAAGGAGTGTATTGTATTGGTCACTACTATAGAACCGGATCAAGTCACAAGCATGAGACATTCCAAGTTTTAGGGGATCATACGCCTTTGCTATAAATCCCATTTAATTATCTAGAGCTATCAGGTTCCATATCGGTCTGGAACACTAATGTAAGCGGATGACACGGAGCGGTGGGCTGACTGCGCGTGGAGATGAGAGACGCGGTCTACCGGGGCATTTTCAAAATAAAATACCGGGTTTTGGGACCTGGGGAAACATTGAAAGAGATGGGTGAAAAGTTTTTATAGATCGATCAAACCTGAATCCACCATCTCTTAGTGTCGAGTCACCACCTAGATTAGCTCTTTCCAATAATTAGAGTCCCGTGAGGCATAATTTTCAGGGATAGCCCACTAAGACACAGAGATTCGGGTTTCGGATAAGTTGCTTATTTCTTATGTGATCACATTATATTACATCTGTAGAAAACCATATTTTCTTAATTGTGCATATTCGCACTTAGGTCGTTTTCGAGTTATTGTGCATGATTCGCGTATATTTAAAGGTAATAAACCATCCATAAAGCAGTAAATATATGCGGAATGTAAATGCGGAAAAATAAAGCTTACAAAAATTACAAAACTCGGGGGATGCAACCGCCCTCCTAATCTATTAGTTACAATTCTCGCAAAAATATTTGCAATACCCGAAGGAAAAAATAAATTCCTTGGCATGCATCTAGCCTGCATCCACAAAGGTTAGCACGAGTTATGACACATATGTTCGATTTGAGTTTGAGAAGGCTCATGCGGCCTAATTAAAACAGTGATGGTTTAAAGTAATTATTCTAAATAAAAATGGTTCATTTTTATTTACACGTATGTTGATGAATTTTATTAGTTAAAATGAAGGCAATGTAAAATGTGAGGCCTGTTACCCCGGAATAATTTGTATTCCCTTTGTGGGGGTATTCTGACATAAAAATTAAAAAGAAATAAAAAAGAAGAAGAAAATTACAACATTTACAATAATTATAAATAAAATAATTCCTAGGTCCACATATAAATTGGAAAGAAGAAGTAGCAGATGATGAGCACGGAATCTGCAGTTCTAGGAACTCAGAGGCTTACCCTTTCGGAGTGAATCCACTTTGGCATATCCGTATGATCCTCAGGAGAGTTCCTTGTTCATTTTTATTTAATTGTGCTTTGAATGGAAAATAAGTGTTTATTTATCCAAAAGATAATCAGACTCGGGTTCTAAATTTGTTTTAGACCCAGGATTATCTGAGGATATTTAAAAAATAATAGAAAAAAAAAGATTTGAAGATAATTGAAATTTGGGATCCACATGTGTATTGGATCAGAATATCTTTGAAGAAAATATTTATCCGAAAGATAATCAGACTCGGGTTCTAAATTTGTTTTAGACCCGAGAATATCTGAGGATTTTTAACAAATGTAGAAAGAAGAATAGTTTGAAAATAATTAAGATTTGGGATCCAAATGTGTTTTGGATCCAAATTATTCAAGAGAAATTGAAAGAAAATATTTTTGGTGTTTTGCTCGTTGTTTCTTCCTCTTAAAATCTAATTTTTTTCTCTAAAATTTGGAGCCCCTCTTCAATTAAAAAAGGATCAACTATTTATAGGAAAAATCTTGAGAATCTAAAAAATGCAAGAAAATGGCGACCTTGCCAAACTCCTTGGTGAGGCAAGCCTCGCTATAGAGTCTGGCCAGCTCACTAGACTCGCTGGCAAGCCTCGTCAAAGTCTGGCGACGCTCGCCAAATTGGCTAGGCAAGCCTCGCTAGAGAGTCTGGCGAGCTCGCCAGAGTTTGGCAAGGCAAGCTCTTGATCCGATTTTCTTTGGCAATTTCGAATTTTTTATGTTTTTTCACACTTTTTAATTAATTTCTGAATTAGAGGAAAAGAATTAAAAAAGTCCTTTTAAATTCAGAGACAAGAAAGACTCCCATTTGAAGATCATCGAACGGTCGAAAATTATGTAATTCAAGGATAAAAATCCCGAAAAGCCATCATCATTGAACGCTCGAGCTGGTACAAAATCCTATGCTCATAGCTGCCCCTCGTGTGATAATTGCTAGTTGTATAACTAGTATGGTCACATGAAATGAGTGGTGAGATTGAGAATATACCTAACCGGTGTGGTTGGTGACTTCTTGTTCCCAATTGGTGATAACATAGGCCTTCCTTTCTGGCGCTGTCTTCATAGTGTTGTCCATCTCTTTCTTCGGAATCCCTTAGGTACTTGGTGCCCCTTGTGGGCGGGTTGACTGTTTCTTTCTGCGGTTTCCCTTTAGTGGTTGGCAACCATTTCATTCTTCAGTTGTGGTCATTGCGTACCCCTTGTGTTATTTGTAGATAGGTGCCTGAATTTGTTTCAAATGCTACTTTGACTTATTTCCTGTGATAAGTTAGAGAAAAGTATAATGTAATACATTTTATGATGAATGTTTTAATTTTTTGATTGAGTTTATGAGAAGCAAAAATTTTTACCCCTTCAATCAAAAACTAAAACATGATAAATAAATAAGTTTAATGGAAATTCGGGGATGTCTTGAAAACTGCTCCGTTGTTTTAGGAGGCTTTTGGGATGTTGAAATGTTGTCTTCAGGCTTGAGTGGGCCTTCATCCTTCTTAGTGTTTGCAGGTTCCTCAAGTGGGGGTGGAATACCTTGTTTATTGGGACGTTGTTATCCTGGTTTGGCATCGTCTTTACCTATAAATAACATGATGCGTATGTTATGTATGTATGTTTTTATGCATGAACAATAATTATCATATGATATATGTTCGTTTATCGTAGGTGTTGTGGGCTTCGTTCATTGAAGAGCCTTCTCTTGTGCTGGTGCATGGTTACCCCTAGGATTTATCTTGTTAAGGATTCCATGGATGACTCCCTCAGAGCGATGACCATGGGTTCGTTGAATTAGATTCAAGTTTAGAGCTTGGATCTAGTTTGAGGAAAGTCTGGATGAGTCGTTGATTCGCATTGTGTCGACGATGCTCGCTTGGAGGCCATTTGCCTTAGGTGTTTGAGGAATATGATGTCATGTACCATTCCAAGGATGATATGATGATTTTGATATTTCTTTGGTTCTAATTTTTGCATAGACCTCCCTTACGGGATTTCAATCTATCTAACCTTATCTTAATTTTTACCTAGACCACCCTTTCAGGTTTTCAATCCAACAGACTCATTTTTCTTTATTTTATTATTTTTTCATTTTGGATGTTTACTTGCGATATTCTACCATTAGCATGCAAGCAATCAAAATAAGCATATGCATAAAGATTCAGCAAAAAATGATAATTCATTGATGAACTTAACAGGGGTATAAATGTTTCAAATGATTTGGCTCCTACCATCAATTAGCCCTTTCAGGTTTTCTAACCAATGTGATTCTCTCGATGTCCTAAGTTTTGCCTAAGTCGCGCTTTTCGGGTTTCAACTCAGCCGTCTATTCTTTTTCTATTTTGAAAAGAAGCCCTAATTTTTGCTCAACTAACCGAGTGTTAATTGACAGGCTAAATACAATTTTATTTTTTTGGTAGTACTACTTTTTATCAATTTATTTCTTTCGCATATGCGTGATAGCAATTGTGTAAGACTTGGTTAATTTGGTAGACCGGTCACAGTCGATGTCTATGACTTCAATTATTGTCTCGTTTAGAATTTCTGACCAATTGGTTGGTGCTCATGTTGCTTCACTAGCTTGAGGTGTATCCAATGATAAGTTTTGATCATCATCGTTTCCTTTTGAGTTCAATCATTCAATGGTGTAATGATTGCCCAACAAATGGTAGCGAGCTGTGTGAAGGAGTTGTTGACGTGTTCAACAATCTAACTCCTTTTTACCTTTAGTATTGACCTTTGTTTGATTGCCTCATGAATGGTGGTGAGTCATGCGAAGGAGTTGTTGATGTTTTCAATAATCTGACTCCTTTTTGTCACTTTATATGAATGATGGTGATGGAGTTGTTGACATGTTCAACGATTTGACTCCTTCTTTGTGACATTGTGCCAGTTGTTTGTTCTCAACTTGCTTTGTCTTCATTTTGGCCTTATTCTGCCTTTGATCATTTTGATCTTTGCGTGCTTCATTCCCTTGTATCAGTGGACATTTCATGCTTGGAGATCTTTCTGTTGATCTTTCGTCCTTGTAGGTTGGAGCAATTGCTATCACACGTTGTCTAAGTACATGTGTTTATCTCTCACTTTCTCTCAAGGGTCAAATCATTTAAAATTATAGTGACTTTGGGGAATCCATTTATACCTAAATTAATTTCATGATATGATGTGTCACATGTGCTAAAAAACATTATGTGTATGCTTATGAGAATGTGTGATGTCATCGATAGAATATCAAGCAAGTAAACAAAGTTTAATTTATTTAAAAATAATTCAACGGCCTCGAGGGCAAAGTAGCTAAAAGCTAAATTATTACATCATCAATCATCGATGCTAGTGTCCCCCAAATGTATTCATGGATTCAAAGTCCTCCATCCTATCGACCTTTTCAAATACCTCTTCATAGCTTGAAAAGATGTCTGACCCAAACTTGTTCCTGTATGATTGTGGTGCACCATCTAGAAGCTTAGTTATCATTTCTGGTAGATTTAAGCGAGCCCCAAGCCTGACCTATGTGGCCATCCAACGTGCAAAGTAGGATTTGAAGATCTCACCCTGCTCCTACCCTATAACCTCCAGATGTTGCATCATGGTTTCCATTTGAGAGTTAAAACCATAATGCCCCATCATAGCCTGAGTAAGGCTATTCCAATTAGTGGCTATGTCTAGCGGAAGGTGGCTATACCATTCATTGACTAGATGGCCCAAGGTGATGACAAAGAGCTTAGCAATTATCCGTTCGTTGATCCTTAATACTCTCATCACTGTCTGATAATGCATCAAATGAGCTCGTAGGTGATGCCAAATCCCACATACTTTTCAAACTACGGCATTGCGAAGTTTGGGGGCAAGCTGTCTTCATCCCTTATTATTGGTTGTGAGGGTATGTGTTCCTTAGGTGGCCACAATGAGTGGCCAAGAACTATTTCCATAGTTCCACCATTCCTGGTTGTTAGAGGATGGCATTCCCTACGCCTGGATAAGAGCTATATTGCCCCTAGGGGAATGCCGTGAAATGGGGTAGTTGAGTTTCCTGGAACTGTGAGGTGACGAGCATACTCAAGTTAGGAACAGATTGTTGGGTCATTCCTTGGTAGAAAGGCCCTAATACAAATACCGGCTGCCTCATTTTTCCCAGGAAGAATTGGGAAGGATTGGCAAAGTTATATCCTAGCTGCCCAATTGGAGCTTGGTTCAGCTGACTTTATCCTGCCCCGAATTGATAAAAGGTAGTTGGGGGTACCATGTTTGAGGTTGGAGGTCCCTTGTTGGATTGACGTTGTTAAGGGTGACCTCAGGGCTGGACATTGCATTCTAGGCCCTCCCGGTATGCTGGTGAATGAGCAATGCTAGCTGTTCACTGTTGGCAAAGGCATTCAAGGTAGCTACAATCTCAAAGTTCACCGACTGTTGTTGAGAATTTTATCTAGTAAGAACAAGGTGATCCTCCCTTACACCTTCTCCTTGTGGATTGGCCATGAAAGACATACATCGAACTAAATCTAAATTAGAACCCGAGTCTTCACTTGAGTTAGTGTATAGAACCCCCTCCAGATTGGCCATGATTGGAGAAACGTGGACCAGGCGGTGAGCAAGCCTCTTCCAAGCCCCTTTGATACACGAGCAGAATATTAGACCATGAATTTAAGATTCGTGATGTGGGAAATGTGTGAGATATTTAATGTTATGGCTACATTCACAAGGGGTTAGCATGCCATGATGTGAAATAACATGTATGTTAATCCATTTGAAACAAACAAGTTAGTCGTTAGGTAAATATGAAAATAAGTAAAAATGAAAATCCAATATATGGGGTTGGATTTAATGTCTCTATGATGTCTATGTGATATCGTAAAGTGAATAATGTATATGAGGTGACTAAGCTACCCGTGTGGTAATAGGTCAAAAGTTTGAGGTTTCATACTAAGACTAGATCGCATGGAATGAGGAGATCGAATTGATTTCGGGTAAGTAGTGTGACGTACCCTAATGAAATGAACAACTACCGTATGTAGCTACCTAATGAATGATTTGGTTATTTTTCCCAATTAGGGTGAAGTTTCAGATGTATGTGTTGTCATCACTATTTGAGGGTATGTGGTGATACGTGAATTATTACCTTGTGTGGATGAATGATTCGGGTATGAAGCGTATACCCTTGAAGATTTGGTAAGGTAAGACTTTTGAAGTAAGTTCGCCTCGTATAGGCTTAGGTTAAGACATCAACTGGGATATCCTATGGGAAAAAATGGTTTTGGGTAGGTATTTTCCCTATTTAGGCTTTTGGTGTGTTTGATTGCCTCGTGTGAGCTATGGATTGGATGTTGAGTGGACATCTCAAAAGTAATCTGTGGGATATGGTATTGCCCCTTGTTTGCTAAGTGTTAGATGTCAAGTGAACATCATGCAGTAAAAGAAAGGTATGTTTACCTTGTATAAACTAATAGCTAGATGTCAAGTGGACATGATGTTTCATGATTCTTAGTGGTTTCATGTTGTCCTAGGGTGACATGATCTCGAGTGACAACTAATCCTAAGTATGATGATGAGAAGATGTTATGTTACATCATGAGTGTGTGTGTTTGAGTGTCTGCACTAAAATTCGTGGTTAGAATGACATTTGTACAATAATAAGTACATAACACATAGCATGCAACGTCCAAACTTCCAACCATATAACTCCCGTGTGTAGGGTTTTTGGCTAGTCTCTATCCTAAGTTTGGTTCATCTTTGTACCACAGGGGTACTAAGGAGCGCACCTGTAAGAAAATGTAATGCATGGTCGTTTGTTGGGTAACAATCTAGGGAAAATGCCTACGGTTTTTTTACATGCGGGTTATAAATGGGTTGTTGATGTAGAAGGTTCTTGTTGCATTAAAATACACTCCAAGCCTCTCCCGAAATGGGTTCTAACGAGAGAGGTACATGCGATATGGCAACAAGTGCTCCACCTGCTCAAGTACTATCTTTTCTCAGGGAGGCAGATTAGTACAAGAGAGAGCTTTGAGGTAATAGGGGTACCTTAGACTTATGGGCTAATGCCTTCTATTGCAATGCATTATTATGAATATGTCATAATTAAGAGAAAATGGAATAATGTGATCAATAATTTTCGGCACTTATCCAAAATCTAAAACCTTTGAAAAAATAAGTTATTAGAAAATATCCCCAGCGGGGTCGCCATTGTGAGTGGATGACAATGAGCGGTTGGCTGAATGCGCGCGGAGATGAGAGGTGCGGTCCACCGGAGTGTTTTATAACTAAAGTACCAGGTCATGGGACCCGGGAAAAGATTGAAAGAGAAGGGTGAAAACATTTTATAGATCAGTTGAACCCGAATCCGCCATATCTTAGTGTGGAGTCACTACTAGATTAGCTCTTTCTAGGAATTAGAGTGCCGTGAGGCTTAATGTCCTGGGGATGGCCCATTAAGACATAGATATTCGGGTTTGGGATAAGTTGCTTATTTCTTATGTGATCACATTATATTACATCTATAGAAAATCGTATTTTCTTAATTATGCATATTCGCACTTAGGTCGTTTTCGAGTTATTGGGCATGATTCACATATATTTAAAAGCAATAACCCATCCATAAAGCAATAAATAAATGCAGAAAGTAAATACGGAAAAATAAAGATTACAAAAAGTACAAAAATCGGGGGATGAAACCGCCAACCTAATCTATTAATTACAATTCTTGCAAAAATATTTGCAATACCCGAAGGAAAAAATAAATTCCTAGGCATACATCTAACCTACATCCACAAAGGTTATCACGAGATATCGCATATACGTTCGATTTGGTTTTCAGAAGGCCCGTGTTACCTAATTAAAACATCGATGGCTTAAAGTTATTATTCTAAATAAAAATGGTTCATTTTTATTTACACGTACCTTGATCAATTTTATTAGTGAAAATGACCGCATGGCTAAATGTGAGGCCTGTTATCTAGGGGAATAATTTGTATTCCCTTCGTGGGGGTATTCTAACATAAAAATTGAAAAGAAATAAAAGATGAAGAAAAATATTACAACATTTACAATAATAATAAATTTAATTAATTCCTAGGTCCACATATAAAATGGAAAGAAGAAGCAGCAGATGATGAGCACAAAATCCGCAATTCTAGGAACTCAGAGGCTTACCCTTTCAGCGTGAATCCACTTCGGCGTATGCTTATGATTCCCGAGAGCGTTCCTCATTCATTTTAATTTAATTGTGGTTGGAATGGAAAATAAGTATTTATTTATTAAAAGATAATTAGACTCGGGTTCTAAATTTGTTTTAGACCCGAGAATATTTGAGGATATTTAAAGAAAAGTAGAAAAAAAAAGATTTGAAAATAATTGAAATTTGGGATCCACATGTGTTTTGGATCCGAATATCTTTTGAGAAAATATTTATCCGAAAGATAATTAGACTCGGGTTCTAAATTTGTTTAAGACCTGAGATTATCTGAGATTTTTAGGAAATGTAGGAAGAAGAATTATTTGAAAATAATTTAGATTTGGGATCCAAATGTGTTTTGGATTCAAATTATTCAAGAGAAATTAAAACAAAATATTTTTGGTGTTTTTCTCGTTGTTTTTTTCCTCTGAAAATCTAATTTTTTTCTCTAAAATTTCAAGCCCCCCTTCAATCCAAAAAGGTCCGACTATTAATAGGAAAAATCCCGAGAATCCAAAAAAGGCAAGAAAATTTTGCGAGGTCGCCAAAGATTTAGCGATCTCGCTAAAGAGTTTGGTGAGGTTTCCAGGGAGTCTGGTGACCTCTCCAGACTCCTTGGTGAGGTAAGCCTCGCTAGAGAGTTTAGTGAGCCTCGCCAATCCTTGGCGAGCCTCGCCAGAGTCTTCTAGTGAGGTTGGCCTCACCGAATATTGGCAAGGCAGGCTCTGGATCCGATTTTCTGTGGCATTTTCAGATTTTTTGTGTATTTTCACATTATTTAATTAATTTCAGAATTGAAAGAAACGAATTAGAAAAGTCCTTTTTAAATTCAAAGAAGAGGAAGACTCCCATTTGAAGATCATCGGACGGTCGAAAATCATGTGATTCAAGGATAAAAATCCCGAAAAGTCATCATCATTGAACGGGTGAGCTGGTACAAAATCCCCTGCTCACAACGTAGCCGAAAGGTTTCTGGATGGGAAACCAAGTTTAGGTTAACCTCAAGCGACTAAATACTTCAGGATCTTATGAGGTCACACACTTTGGGTCTTTATCGTACTAAGTAAAGAACCTATAGACTGGGCCTATTTCGAAATATATGAGCTGTTGAATTTGTAAGAAGAATTATTAATTTGTTGGATTGAATTAATAAGTAAAGGGAATAAAGAGAAAATAGGGAAAAATGAATAAAGAGGAGCAAGAGAATTTAACATGTTGCGAGTGGGCCTCAAATGAACATGGGATATTCAAAGTGGGGCCTGCGTGGCTGCCCTACAAGCTGCAAAGCTCACAGCCTACTAGCGCGCAGGGGTAGGGCAGTGCTTGCTCGGGCCTGCTATGCAAGACCACAAGCCTGGCTTACGGGAAGGCCCCCAAGCCCAGCTTGTGGTAAGGAGCCGTGGGTTAGCCCGCGAGTCCTAGTGACACGCGTAGCCAACCCCGGATGTGGGATGGGAATATTCCCATCCCACATAGTGTTTTAGGGGGAATCTAACACTCCCCCTTTTCCCTATATATAGGCCTCTAGTTCCTCTTTATTCAATATACACATACACTAATCAGCTCAGCTTTTAACTCTGAGTTCAACACCTCTCTTCGTTCATTGTGCGAGATCCTCCATGAGTTTCTCCAAATAAACAAGAATTCTTTTGAAGGCTACTTCTAAAATGACCATTCTCGATTTCTTTTCAAGTTGTTCTTCAAGCGGTTTAGCAACTGCTGTTAACTAACAGGTTCTTCCTCAACTAGGTTTTGGTCGGTGAAGATCCATGTGGATCAATCATAAAGTCTCTCCTAGTTTGGAAGCTTATGCTAACGAAGTTCTGCCGAATTGCTCTAAGGGAACACCATCACCAAAAGAGAAAAAGTATGCATCAACTGGTAATGCTCTAAACTTAGATGCTAGGTTTCTTTTATAAGCTTTATAAATCTAAAAGCATCTATGGAACGTTTTAACCTAGATTATATCAATCATGGTATGCTTAGGAGATCCTTAGGTTAATTTTATGTTTTTAAATTCCACCTTGCAACGTTTAAATGTTCAATTACTCTATTGATTAACCAACAATGGTATCAGAGCCTGCCTTATGCTATACATGATTGATAATAATGTGTTAAAATGCTACTTTCTATGAATTGATTAAACTATGTTATGCATGACTTAGGATTCAATTCCTATTATAGAAAATGATGTGATAACTAGATTAAGGTTTTGCTCAAACTTAGTCTAGGTGATTATCATATAAATTAGCAATGTTTTACCACACGTGTAAATGCTTTAATTGAGGGTCGTCCCGTACTTCACTTAATTATAGAATGAAATCTTTAAATCATAATTATCCGTGGTACAACATTTTGAAGTGCCCATGGTTATTTTGGCAAGGAATGGACTTGGCTTCTCATTCACTTCAAAGGAGGCCTCTCCTACCTGGAAATCTCCATCGGTATTAGATTCAAAAGTATCCAAGGGACATTTATGACTTATTCGATTTCTAGTATGGGAATTAGATTCCGCATATGGTTTTACAAATGTGGTTTAAGTTGTTAAATTAAAACTTATAGAAATAGGTGCAATGACTTAAACATGGACCTTGTTTTTTTGCATGCTATGTGGAGTCTTGGCATAATGGAATGATTATGATATACTAGCCTGGAATTATTTTCATAATCATATCCATCATATAAGACCTAGACTAGGGTGAGACCAGTGGCATCAATAAAATATCCACAACAATATTAAGGAGGTATATAGTCTTCCAGTCATAAGTTGTGATGCGAACTTTATTAACGAATGTAAGCACATGTAAACCATGCCTTCCCTTAACATGTGTTTGGTCATGAGACTAGATGGGGTTAAAGCATTAATCATGATGGGTTAGTTGTCCATATTAGTAGAGATAATGTCAAATTGGAGATG
>CATIWQ010260242.1:0-16970 GCA_949673415.1 Euphorbia schlechtendalii | reverse complement strand
ATATACATATACGTATACATATATAAATGTATATATATATACATATACATATACGTGTGTGTGTGTCTGTATGTATATATATATGTATATATATATATATATATATATATATATATATATATATATATATATATATAAAATAAGAAATTTTGCCAACTAATAAATCAATGGACAAGACTCCTTCGAACAAAAGAATAGGCAACTCCATAACCAAATAACAATAACCACAAATAATCAACAAATTAATTGAGAAAACCATTCACTATCCTAATATTAAGGGACAAATCCAAGTATAAAAAGCAAACGAGGCAGGCATTTAAACTCGGGCTGCAAATAAAACAATAAAACTTCCACCAAAGGCAGATTGGTTCCGGCGGAAATAAATAAATTATCTTTGCCGTATCTCTCTCTGCCAATCAACAATAATGGAAATGAAGAAGATTGCCTGCGCTGTCCTCTTCGCCGCCGCCTCCATCAGTGCAGTGATGGCCCAGGAAGGTGCCCCTGCTCCGGCCCCCGGTGCTTCTGAAAGTGCTGCCTCTCTCAGCTTGCCTACCGTTGGATCTTTCATCGGTGCCTCCCTTGCCTCGCTCGCTGCTCTCTATCTTCACTAGATTGTTGAAGATGAGGAACATGAATAAATGAAAAAAAAAAAAAAAGAAAAAGAAAAAAGAGAAACAGAAAGATTGAAAGGGAGAGAAAGATCGTCAAGAAATTGAAGCTGTTCTTCTATGGTTTGAAATTTCTATTGTTTTCAAATCTTCCATTCATCGTTGTAATGGGAAATTAATTTCTCTTCCTCTCGTTTGTTTGTTTCTCGTGTTTTTAATTTTCGACATTGAATACAACAAGCCTTTACATTGAGGTTAATTCATTGTTGTTTTATTTATTTTTTTTCTTTCTTCTTGTCGTACGAAAACAAATCATGCATTCACTAACTTTACAAAGAACAAAAAAGTTTAGCCCTAGAAGAATTCAGATGAGACTGTTAGCAATTAAGAGTTGATAACTGAACAAGAGGTTCGAGAAGGCATATCCATCCGCATATGAACATTGAGGCAGATGATGACATTTAGCTTTAATGGTTAGGGTTTGACTATAATTAATTGTAGGGTTCACGATGCAATTAAAACTCAATCACTAAAATTCAATTAACGATTCAGCTTTATATTTTTCAAATTTAGAAAATTCAAATCCATTTAATATAGTTTTTTTTCTCTCTTTTTAAATGCTTTTGTCGGGATACGGTTTTTTGAGATGTGGCGAACTCACTTTACCACGGGTGCAAGTAGGGACTTTGGTACTTCACTTTGATTTATCATTGCTTGGTCTCTATGGAAGCGAAGGAACAAGTTCGTGTTTGAAGGTGTCTTGAGCACGGAAGATCATTTGATTTCATGTATTATTGGGGAGGAATTTGGGTTTTGTTGCCTCCGATGTTTTTATTTCCCCGCATTTGCTTTTAACTTGTAACCGAACTTGATCTCTACTCAAGATCCTGAATTTTTTATTTTAATGAAAAGAGGGGTAGGAGTTTTGTAAGCAAGTGTATGCATCAACCTAGTTGGACATACGTCCCGAAATTTTCATATGCCCCAAACTTTTTTCCTTTGGAGGGATCCAAAGTTCCTTCGGGGGTTTTATAAAAAAAATGCTTTTGAGCTTCTTTGTGTTTAAATTGATTTGATATTTTTAAATTTTTAGATGATTAAAATTGAGAAATTAATTTTCTATTTTTCCTAATTCAAAAATATATTCTCTTAGTTTAATAAAGTGTAGAGGAGATAGGTCCGTGGATATGATTTCCTAATAAGTCCTAGGGCCATTTTATGTAAGCCTTTAAGGGCTCATTATTATTTATTTTTTGCTTAGTTAATGCATGTTTAATATAACTAATTGACGAATTACTTATGTAATATTTTTGCATTTGATAACCCGGCATATGATCACTAGGCGCGTAAATGAAACACCTTCGTAGTTTGAGTAGTCATTCGGTGGTGCTGGATGGAAGAGACCGCGTTGAAGCAGCTTGCTTGGCTTCAACGCCAAGTACACCACATCAGCTAACGTGTTTAGATCAAATTGAAAGCATAAGAATCTAGTTAAGATTCCACCACCTATTATGGAAGTCTGATCCTATTGAAGAATCATTCCTTAATAAAGACACTCACTCCTATCCTGATTATGAGTCCTCGATCCTTATATAAGGGGATTCCATCTACCATCAAAAGTACACAATTCGACTATCAATACTTTCTTTACCACCTCTCTAAATTTCGATACAATTCGACTCTCAATACATTCTCTGCCCCCTCTCTAAATTTAGATATTAACTTAAGTATCGGAGAGGCTACGCCGATCACATGGCTAGCTCCCCTTAGTAAACCCCTCATTTTGTAGGTTCCAACCACAATCTAAGGAGGCGAATGAGATTGAAAGCTCTATGAAGATTGACGCGTGAACGCACTCTCCAACACCAATCTTTCAATGATGCGGTGAGCATGGAAAAACTCTTTTTGTTCTAAGCAAAACTTTTGTTCAAGCAAATGAACACAAAACCTAATGGCAGACGAAGACATCCTCGACGTCAGTAAAGGTGGAGGAAGACATCCATTTGTTTCTTCCACAAAGATGATGGCCAAATCATCAACTATAGAGTCAAGCACCACCTCTTACTCAAACTTCAACACCCCTCCTTCCACCACCAACAGCATCAGATTTTACGAAAATGTACAAAATTACCAGATGATGCCACAAGATCAGGGTCATCTTAGGGTTATCTTATGTGTGGCACTCAGTCAGCGGACCATATTACAGTATTATGAGCAGCTACCATACACCTTGATACCCATCTATGATAGAGCATAATCCTACGTTAAGCGCCCTCAAATCCTCTGTTTCTTCTAACCCATTACAAGGAACGGTTGGAATCAGTTTAACATCCTTGATAACCGACTCAACAGTAGCCAAGTCTAGCGCACCATCTTGGGTAAATTTAATGGCATAACAAAGCGCCTAACCCCAAAGATCGCTTAGCATAGAGGCTATGGGTATACTCTGTTTGGTCATGTACGAGGGACCTACCACTCGACATATCATCACTCATGATACCATGGAGGCAGACCACTCCCACCTCCTGTCCATAGCACGCCAACGCCTCTGAGAAAAAACAAGAGCTATCTAAACGACCCAAAATTTATAAATATGTTTAAGGAAGGACTCAACCACTTCACTATCATGATGGATGAAACCCTCTTAACGAATTCTTACTCTCCATTTAGTGCTCAGATTCAGAACCAACCACCAAATCCTTATGTCAAGATCCTACACTTTGATAATTATAGTGGTGGTACGGATCCCCAAATGAATATTAAGATATATAAAGATAAAAGGACATGGCACACATCTCGGAGAACCACGCATGTCGTTATATCCAAAATACGTTGATCGGACCAATTACTTACTAGTTTGATGCATTGCTAGTTGGGTCAGTCAACAACAAGGAAGAACTTCAACAAAAATTTTACACCTAGTTCATTATTTCCATTCCGGCAGGAATCAACTCTCGCACACTCCATAATGTTATACAGGCATCTAACGAGTCATTGAGAGTGTATATCGAGCGCTTAAACAGGATTTGCCTTCAAGTGTAAAACATCGATTTCAGCACCATCGAGGAAGCAATGACAAGGGGAACGTGTAATAAGCGATTGCGCATAGAAATTGTGTAAAGAAATCAAGTTGATTTGTAGCAGAAGATGAAGATTGCCAAAGGTCATATTGAGATAGATAAGTTACATCGACTGAGATAACCAGATGTCCAACAATCAACCTAGGTGTGAAAGCCAAAATCTAGAATAGGATGGGGTAGCAACTCAGGGAGCAAAAAATCCAATGACCACATCACCACAATATCGGGAGGCAGGCCAACTCTAAACGCTCCTTGTAATGATATCCTAGTGGCCATATAGACTAGTAATGATAAAAGGATCTTGTGCTACCCAAAGGTAACCACTGGCTAGCAACTAGGTTAAGATAAGAGCAAATACTACGAGTTTGATAGAGCTAGAGGCTTTCACGTGGATGATTATTGTGTGCTAGAAAATTAAGGGCATTAGTTGATAAAAGATAGGAAATTTGAATAATTCGTGAAAGACATCACCAAGCATTCGTTGGGAGATAACATGAAAGATAAAGAAGATGAAAAGCCTAAAAACATACAAAAGGAGCAACCTAATGATTGCCGGAGGCCTTGACTCATATGTTTCCTCAAAATGACCTAAGCACGCGAAAAGAGAACCACCTAAAAAAGATATAGGAGAATCCTTTTCTAAATACAACATGGTCAAGACACCGAGATTAGATCCACTAGTGCTTGAAGCAACTGTAGAGGGGTACATGGTCAAGAGAATCATCATGGACATAAGGAGCTCAATTAATTTGATCACCAAGCAGGTACTAGTACAATTAGATATACCGCATAATAGAATATTTTTGAGTTACTCCCCACTCATATGTCGAATAGGTGAGTTTTGAAGTGGAAGTAGGTGACATAAAGCATAAATGACGAGCACAAGTGGAATTTATCATCACCGAAATCCAAATTACCTACAACAATATACTTGGAAGGCCTTTCCTAGTACAAACCGACTCGCTAATATCAATGAGAAGGTTATTCACACGAATTCCAACCACATGGAGCCTTGCTATCATCATAAGAAATCCCCACGTGGCACACGAGACTTACCTAGCCTCACAAAAGACTCATGAAGTTGGAGAAGAGACAGTCGAAGTGAAGAAAGCCAAACTGGTGGGTGACCTTAAAATTTTCATGATAACACCAGAGAGGCAAGTGAAAATTGTAAAGGATTTGAATCCAAATATCAAAGCTTCAATTTGTAAAGTGCTAGAAGAAGAGCAGCAAACCTTTTCGTGGAGCAACGATGATATACCAGGTTTACCATTTGATATTATTACTCATAAGCTCAAATTGAATCCTAAAGTTGACCTGGTATATCACAAGCATGAGTGAAGAAAGCCACACAGAGTATATTCGACAAGCCTTCAAGATTCTACAGCAGTACCATCTCAGCCTAAACCCTAAAAAAATCACTTTCAGTGTAAATGGGGGCAAGTTCCTAGGTTACCTCATCTCGCAAAGAGGGATAGAAGAAAATCCAGAGAAGATTGAGGAAATCATACTGATGTAGCCTCCAAAAACCTTGCAAGTAGTACAGAGGCCCAATGGACGGATCAATGCACTCGGTCGCTTTATATTATTTTCAACTAAACTATGTCTACCATCCCGTAAAGCTATCAAGAAAGATCAAACTTTCAAGTGGGACGAAGTTTGTTAAGAGGCCTTTGAAAGCATAAAAAATTTCTTAAGGTATCCATGATTATGCAGTCCTCCAAAGCCGGGTGAAGAATTACACATGTATTTAGTAGCTACCGACGATGCGGTAAGCTTAATACTAGTAAAGGAGAATGAAGAAGGGAAACATTCGATTTACTGTACAAGTAAGGCCTTAAAAAGTGTAGAAAGAAGATGTCCCAAGATCAAGAAGCTCGCTCTTGCACTCATATCTATGGACATGCGGCTTCGCCCCTATTTTTAAGCTCAAACGATCATTGTTAAGACCAATTTCCCCTAGGAAAAAGTCCTACAATGGCTAGAAACCTCCAAATTCCAGGCTGATTGGGTAGTCCACCTAAGAGAAAATGATGTAAGATTTGAAGAAAGGAAGGCTTCGAAAGAAAAAGTGCTCATAGATTTCGTGACAAAGTTCAGAAGCCTGGACCCATAGAAAAGTCATAAGATGGAAGAATGTATGGTCTACGTAGATGGAGCCTCTTCCTAAGAAGGAGTCGGGGTGGGATTGGCCATTGAAGGGCTAGAAAAGATTAGACTCCCCTACGTAGCAAAATTAGCTTACCTGACCACCTACAACGTAGCTGAATATGAAGTCATGATCAAAGGGCTGGAATTGGTAAGAGAGATTGCACCAGTTAGAGCATGTATTAAGAGTGATTTAAAGTTTATTTTAAATCTTATAAATAAGAACTTTTCCACCAAAGAACTATGGATGGTCAAGTATCTAGCAAGAATCTAGGCACTTTTCAAAGAGATTGAGTTGAAATCGCGTGGAGAGTATAACACATCTCGGGCATGAATAATTAAGAGGTAGATCGATTGACTAAGGCCGCCTCTACTAAATAGAAATGGAAAAATATTCAGTTTCCTTTTGAAGTAATCCAAAGACCATCCATTATAGCAAAAGATGTCTTGGACCAGGTAGAGTTGGGATGGATAGAGCCACTCGTCAATTATCTAGCCCATGACAAGCTACCGAGTGATCGATCGAAAACACTAAAGGTAATGATGAAATTAGTTAGATATTCCATGATCAACCAAAGTATATGTCGCAGATCCCACACAAACACTTGGCTAAAATGCATATCCCTTGAAAAAGGGAAGTATGTGCTCAAAGAGCTACATGAAGGAGCATGTAGATCCCGTCAAATGAACAAAACTCTAATATTGCACGCAAAACTCTCCAGCTACTACTAGCCTACAATGAATTCGGATGTAGCTAAATATATCTAAATGTGCCTTCAATGCCAAATTTATGCCAGAAAGTCGCACTTACCGCATGAAGCGCAAAAACCTATCCTTAGCAGTTGATCTTTCTCCAACTGGGGAATTGACATCGTAGGGCCCATGTCCATGGCCATCTAATGGAAGAAGTTCATCGTGGAGGCCTTAGCTGTAAGCGTAATCACTCTAAAACCCATGACCAATTTTGTGTGGTACCATATCATCATCAAATTTGGAGTACATCATAAGATAATATTTAACAATGGGTCATAATTCAAATCATCAAAGTTTGGATATTTTTGCAAAAAACCTAAAGATTGAGTAACACTTCTCATCGACAGCCCATCCACAAATGAATGGTCAAACAGAGGTTACCAATAGAACCCTGAGTGAAGGGTTGAAAAATATTTTAAAATGATAAAAGGGAGCACAAGACGAAGAGCTGAACAATGTCTTATGGTCTTATAAGACCATCCCTTGCAAACCGATTGGAAAACACCATTTCCGATCGTCCCCATAGTTGAAGCAATCATACTAGTAGAGATCGGAGCATCGATAGACAAAATCTCAAATTATTCAAAAGAGTAGAATGATATCAATTTGTTAGACCATATAGACATCATAGAAGAAAAAAGAGAGAGCATGCTTCTTAATGGCTGCATATAAGTTAAAACCATGTAATATCATGATAAAAAGGTCAGAGAAGTAAGGCTAAAAGTGGGAGATCTAGTCTTAAGAGACTCAAACTCTTCACTTATCCCGGAAGGAAAAGGGAAGCTAGGAGCTAATTAAGAGAGTCCGTACTAACTGAGTGAAGTCATTGGGACTGCAACCTATAAGCTAAAAAGAATGAATGGCAAAGAGTTGCTAAAAACTTGGAATATTGCTTCCCTCAAACAATACTTTATACCAGATAATCCGTAGGGGACCAAGTGATTGCACTTATTTTTCCTTGGCATAGACTTTTTCCCATTGGGATTTTCCTATGCCAAGGTTTTTAATGAGGCAAACACCCCTTAATGGATCATAGACCGGATAACAAATGAAAAGACACTATAAAATGTAAACTTCAATTATCCAGATAATAAAGTTTTATTTCTTTTAAATGATTGTGCAATTTGGTAGTCTTTATCACACGATTTGAAATTCACTCATTCGTCAAATGGACTCGAAAATGATAAACCATGCAGGCTTCAAGTTCTCAAGGAACATATTTAGCCATAAGGGCACCAATCCTCTAAAGGAAGTTTAAGCTAGACAAAGCAAAACCAACTCCCCACTTTCACCACTCGTTCACGCGGTAGTCGATTATAGCTATCTTGGGAACCTAAAAGGTTGTAAACAAGCTCATTTACGCTAAGTCATTTTAATAAAACCTACCAAATGTATAGATGTAAAAAGAGGTGCAACAGGATAATAAAAAATACTTAGCATAAAACAAATGAAAATTCATTAATGGCAAAAAAGGGCTACAAAATCAATTAAAAGGATACATGGGCTAACATACGCCTCAAAATGTCTTAACAAGATACAAATTATACACCACAAGGGCTCGAAATATTATAAAATGAAAAATCATTCATAAACTACAATTATTCCTTGGGAGAAGGGTAGGCATTTGCTACCTCTAAGGAGGCGTCATAGTTTCATCATTCGATGAGATGACAGATGGGTTGGCTTTTTCTTGATGACAGATTTCACCATCCGCCTCTATGGTCTTTCGCTCAAGATGGTATTTCTCAACCTTGTGAGCCGCCAAATTAGTATAATTGGGGAAGTCAACATCGAAGACTAGATCTTCATAAATATGATAAGCTTGCAAGACCCTCTCGTCGTACAGGTATTCGCACTCAACCAACCGATTTTTTATGACTTTAGTAATTTCATGAGCATTTTTTATTTTCACTTGGGTATTATCCAACTCCTTCTCTAGCTCTTTATCCTTTCAGCTGCCTCCTCCAGCTTTTTAGCCTACCTGGCTACCTTCTCTAACTTCTTCCATATCTCAACTTCATGAGCCTTTTGTTTGGCTCTAGATTGTTTGGATACTGAGTCCTTGACCTCTGCTTCTTTGACCTTATACTTAACCTCATACCGGGTGTCCTTTCGAGCCTACCTGATAAGGCATACAAAGTGAGAAGTGAAAAGTTTACAAAAAAGGAAATAAGCAACATAATATCACACGGCTTACCAAAGTCACATCCTAGAAGAGGAATTTGAAAGGACAACAGTAGATTACTCCTTGTACTTCTACTCATCAATTAATAAAGGAAAGCAACCTTTCAAGAGAGAATGGACCCTAATGTCTCATCAATCAGCACCCTAAGCCTCCCTTATAAATAAGTCAGCCAATCCCACCTTGGGTGGTGACTTGGACCCAGTTCTTTCTCCTTCTATTGTATCTTGTAATAAAAATACAAGTTAAATCATGCGGCATTAGATAGATAAGAATCAAAGAAGATTAAAGAAACTCTGACTTGAAACATCTTCTTAGACAACTTAGAAAGTGGGTCACTAAGAAGGCCTGCCATAGGCCTCTTTAATATTGAGGAGCCCTCAAGCACCTCCCTCACCTTTGGTTGAGCTTGGACATTCAAAGTAACCGACTTCTTCTGGCTAGTTTGCATCACCACCTTCTCAGTGGGTAAAAGGTTATCAATAATTTATTCAGGGGCTGACATGCCTAAAAAATAAAAGATGAAAAAGAGACAAGTATCAGTCGAAGGAGTAAGACATGGAAGATATATCACTTCATTGGTCTCAGTTGGTCCACTTTAGCTTAAATAATCTAGCAGAGAAGGGTGAATGTGATATTCTTGGTACTTTAAAGATTTTAAAAATTGATTCCAAGTTATTTTTAGATGCATGCTGAGTGCACTTTGGTCTAAAAACTGTAAACTACTCAGCTTCGCTAACTTAGTTTACCTTCAATCTGTGCTGAGTAAACTACTCAACTTGGATTAATTTTCAAACAGATATAATAAAACAAAGAGATGATGAATTGAGAAAAACACTATAAAGGCAATATAAAAGGTTAAGGAAAGAGTTTACCTTAGATTTATCCTGGTTCGGCCCCTAGCCTATCTCCAATTTTCGGATTCCTTTCTGAGCTTTAATCCACTAGTGATTTCTATCCTTCAATAGGTGGAGAAGCATTTAGAATGGGTAGACGCTTACAGAAACTACCCTCCTTTCTAGCTACCTCTCAATTAAAATTTAAGTACTTTTCCTAAATTGACTCATAAATTTAAAATAGAAAGTTTAATGAACGAAAGATTTCAACTTAAAAAAGAGTTGAATCCTTTTATAATGATAAAGCTTAGCTAAACTCTAAGCTAATCTGATTCTCTCTAACAAACTTAATTGAAACTAAACATTTGCTTATTATTGCTTGAATTGAGAATTTTTTAATGTTGTGATTGCTTGAACAATATTTTCATCTCTCAAGAAATTCGAGGTGATTCACTAGGTTTGATTGTCTACTTCAGTCTTCTATTTATAGTTGAAGGTGTTGGAAGTAGCCGTTGTAAACTTCTCATCCTGAATTGTTCTTCAATATCTCTTCTCTTCACAGCTTTCAAATCTTCCCATTTGAAACAGATTTTAGGATGTTTAGAGATAGTAATTTTGAACGTTAAAGAGCGAGATTAATCTATTAATCATAGATGCGTCAATAACTCATTTCTTAAAAAAAATCCATTCTAAAAGAGAAGCGCGTGAGATTCAATGTGAAAACTTGATATTGGTTGACTTGTTGACGTTGTAGAGTTGCATGGAGATACTAAGATCAACACATGTAAGAAGATATCTTTTGGCCTTGGACGCTTGTGAGGATTCTCCAACATTCTGTACTAACATCTTTCAGATGTGAGGACCACAAGAATATCCATTTTGATTTTAGCACTTTTTACCTGAAAAGCATCAAAGGGAATATTCTATCTTCATAGACAGCGTTAAACGCACATGTGTCATTATATTCTAAGTATCTATGTTACTCAGCTTTTATTAAGATAAAAGCTAATCAGCTTCTATCATTTTGATCTTTGTTTGATTGATTTAGTAGTCGGTGGACGTTTCATGCTTGGTGATTAGTCTATCAATCTCACATCTTTGTAATATGAAGCAAATGCTATCATGCATTGTCTAAGTACATGTGTTTATCTCTCACTTTCTCTCAAGAGTCAAATCATTTGAATTTATTGTAACTTTGGGGAATCTATTTATACCCAAATTAATTTCATGACATGATATGTCACATGTGCTAAAAACATTATGCATATGTTTATGAGAATGCATGATGTCATCAATAGAATATCAAGCAAGTAAGCAAAGTTCAATTTATTAAAAACTTGAAAGCCTTGTGGGAAAAGTAGCTAAAAGCTAATTTATTACATCATCATCTTTCTAGTGCCCCCCAGACTTGTCTATGGATTCAAAATGCTCCATCCTATCCGCCTTCTCGAACTCTTCTTGATAGCTCGAGAAGATGTCCGATCTAAACCTATTTCTATAAGATGGCAGTGCACCCTCTAAAAGCTTGGTTATCATCTCCAGTAGACTTAAGCGAGCCCGAATCCTAACCTGTGTGGCCATCCAACACGTATAGTAAAATTTGAAGCTCTCACCCTGTTCTTGCCTTATAATCTCCAGATGTTGCATTGTGGTTTCCATCTGAGTGTTGAAACTGTAATTCCCCATCATAGCCTGAGCAAGGCTATTCTAATTAGTAGCTATGTCCAGCGGAAGATGGATGTACCCTTCTTTAACTGGGTGGCCCAAGGTGACGACGAAGAGTTTATCCATCATCCGTTCGTTGACTTAATGTTCTCATCACCTTCTGTTAATGCGCTAAGTGAGCGCGCGGGTCACAAGATCCCACATACTTTTCAAACTACGGCATTACGAAGTTTGGGGGTAAGCTATCTTCATCCTCGATTATCGGTTGTGCCAAGTATGGATTCATGAGACGGCCACCGTGAGTGTCCAAGAACTATTACCATAATTTTATCATTCCTGGTTATTGGAGGATGGCGTTCCCTATGCTTGGATAAGAGCTATATTTCCCCTGGGGAAATGCCAAAAAATTGGGTAGTTGAGGTGCTTGGAATTGTGAGGCAACTGACGTACTCTAACTGTAAATAGGCTGTTGGGTCATTCCTTGGTAGAAAGGCCCTAGTGCAAATCTCGGTTGCTCTATTTGTGCCTGGTTCTGGTTCAGCTAACTTTGTCTTGCTACGAATTGATAAAAGGCAGTAGGAGTTGGGGGCACCATGTGTGAGGTGGGATATCACCCTATTTCAGGCCGTCTAATTGGATTGTCATTGTTAAGGGTGACCTCCGGTGTGGACACCACATTCTGCGCTCTCCCAACGTATTGGTGAATGAGCGATGCTAGTTGTTCACTATTGGAAAATGCATTCAAGGCAACTGCAATCTTGACGCTCACTAATGACTGATGTGTCTGGTGAGAGTTCTGTCCTGTAAGGATAGGGTGATCTCCCCCTGCAACTCCATCTTGTGGATTGGCCATGAAATATGTACGTTGAACTGAATCTGAATCGAAACCCGAGTCCTTGCTTGAGTCAGTGTATGGAACCCCCTCCAGATTGGTCATGATTGGAGAAATGTGGACCAAGCAGCGAGCATGCCTTTTCCAAGCCCCTTCGATACACAAGTATAAGATTAGACCATGCGTTTGGGATTCATGATGTGATTCATGATGCGAAAAATGTGTGATATGTTTAATGTTATGGCTGCATTCACAAGGGGTTAGCATGCCATGATGTGAGATGAATAATATGTTTATCAATCCATTTGAAATAAACTGATTAGTTGTTAGGTAAAAATGAAAACATGTGGAAATGAAAATCCAACCCTAGGGGTTGGATTTTCATTTATACAATGTCTGTGTGACATCATAATATGAGTGGTGTAAGTGAGGTGACCAAGTTACCATGTGGCAATAGGTCAATAGTTTGAGGTTTCGTACTATGACTAGGTCTCACGGAATGAGAAAGTCAAAATTATTTCGGGTAAGCTGTGCGGCATACCCTAATGAAACGAAAAACAACTACCGTATGTAGCTATCAGATGAATGATTTGGTTATTTTTACCCAGTTAGGGTGGAGTTTTGGATGCCTGTGTGGTCATCGCTATTTGAGGGTATGTGGTGATACATGAATCTTTGACCTGTGTGGGCGGATGGTTCGAGTATTAAGCATATACCCTTGAAGATATGGTAAGGTAAGATTTTTGAAATAAGTTCGCCCCGTGTAAGTTTAGGTTCGGATGTCAGCAGGGACATCACGTGGTGTGGGAAAAAAGGTTTGGGTATGTATTTACCCTGTTTGGGCTTTTGATGTGTATAATTACCCCAGAAGGGCTGTGAGTTGGATGTCGAGTGGACATCTCACAGATAACATGTGGGATATATTACTGCCCTGTGTGGGTTATGAGTTAGATATCGAATAGACATCTCATGGGTAATGAGGTGGAAATGTTATTGCCCCTTGTGGGCTAAGTGTCCGATGTCAATTGGACACTACGCAAATTGGGTTGAATGATGCTTCTAAGTGGTTTCATGTTGTCCTGGGGTAACACGTTCTTGAGTGTCATCTAATCCTAAGTGTATGTGACAACGTTTTGGTATCATGATGATGAGAAAAAGCTATGTTACATTATTTTAATCATTATAAGTGTGTGCGTTTAAATGTCTGCACAATGATAAGTAGTAACCACGTAGCACATAGCATTCAATGTTCAATCTTCCAACCATTCAACTCCTGCACGTAGGGTTTTTGGTTAGTCTCTATCCTATGTTTGTTTCATCTTAGTACCATGAAGATACTAAGGAGTGCACCTGCAAGAAAAATATAATGCATGGTTGTTTGTTGGGTAACACCCTAGGAAAAATGCCTAAGGTTTATTTACATGAGGCTTGTAAATGGGTTGCTAATGTAGAAGGTTCTTGTTGCACTAAAATACACTCCAAGCCTCTCCCCAAATGGGTTCTAACGAGGGAGGTACATGTGATATGGCAACAAGTGCTCCACCCGCTCAAGTACTATCTTTTCACAAGGAGGTAGATTAGTACAAGAGAAAGCTTTGTGGTAATAGGGGTACCTTAGACTTACGGGCTAATCCCTTCTACTGCAATATTATGAATATGTCATAATTAAGAAAATACGAAATAATGTGATCAATAATTTTCGGCACTTATCCAAAATCTAAAACCTTTAAAAAAACAAGTTTTAGAAAAATCCCCAGTGGAGTCGCCACTGTGAGCGGACGACACAGAGTGATGGGCAGAGAGCGTGCAATCCACCGAGGTGTTTAAGTTGAAAATAAAATGTACCGGGTCGGGGACCCGGAAAGTTTGATTGAGAAAGCGGGAAACATTTTAGATTGGTCAAACCTAAATCTGATGTCTCTTAGTGTAGAGTCGCCACCTGGAATAGCTCTTCTAGGAATTAGAGTCCTGTGAGGCTTAACGTTTGGGGGATGCCTCACTAAGACATAGAGATTCGGGTTTGGGATAAGTTATTTATTTCTTATTGGATCACATTATATTACATCTATAGAAAACCATATTTCTTAATTGTGCATATTCGCACTTATGTCAATTTTTGAGTTATAATGTATGATTCAAAGTGCATGGGGAAAGCAGTAAAACCATAGATAAAGAGGTAAATAAATGCGAAAAAATAAATTAATAAGTTACAAAACTTGGGGGATGCAACCGCCCGCCTAATCTATTAATTACAATTCCCAAATAATGATTGAAATTGCAATCCCCGAAGGAAAATAAATCCTAGGCATACATCTAACCTGCATCCACAACGGTTAACACTGGATATATCACAACATTTACACGTTTGATCGATTTAATTTTGACGAGACCCGTGTGGCCTAATTAAAAACATCGATAATTGAAAAATCTTATTTTGAATAAAAGGTTCATTTTTATTAACACATATGTTGGTCGTTTTTTATTAGTGAAAATAACCGCATGGCAAAGTCTGAGACCTGTTATCTGGAAATAATTTTTATTCCCTTCATGGGGGTACTCTAACATGTATTTTCATAAATAGAAAAGAAGAAGGATAAATATTCTACGCCATAGATGGCATGTCGCAACAATGAAAAAATGTTGCCTAAAGTGCCAAAAGTGTTGTGAAAGCACTTGTCACAACACTTTTCCATAAAAAAAAATCATTGGTGATGCTTCCCTTACGAAAAGTCATTTTCGCAACACTTTTTTTTCTCTCACAACACTAAGAAATGTGTTGTGACAAGTGACTTTTTGCAACACTTTTTTAGTACTTGCAACGCCTTCTATTGTATTGCAAAAAAACCCTTTGTCGTCAACATTATCGTCCGTTAGTTTTTTCGTAATACTTTTGTTGTTTTTTCGCAACACTTTTCTTATAACATTTTTAGCATATTTGCAACATCTTGTTGCAACACCTTTTTAAAAACACTTATGTCGCATTTGAAACACTTTTTGCGGTTACTGCAACACATTTGTAAAACACTTCATTGATATCATAATTAAAAAAATTGAAACTTATTTTTTTATATAATTCATAATGCATAATATTTGATTGCATACAAATTCAAACGAAATTAAAAAATACAAAATACTATACAAGCTAAAAATAACGTTACTAAAAGTATATAGTGTTTCCAATTAACACGCCACCATTCTTCATTCAATATATTCATGTAGACTTCTCTTTCTATCACCTTCCTTTTCAAACTTTAACTATTCTCCTCACTCTCTAGCTATTCCTTAGCTGCTGCCCCATCAACTAGTCAAACTTTTTGGTCTTTCCCAGTAAGATTTCAGTCTACGAGCAAACAAATTCATGTTGGTCAGTCATTTTCTCTAAGAAATGAAGGATAAAATGGTTATTAACTACTAACCAAGATCATTTTGGTTGTTTGATACATTACCCAAACAAATTCGAAAGACATCTCATACATCCTTGATGTGCATAATTTTAGAGAACAACTCAGAAAGATAGATAACGTGGTAAATTGAGTGCAAAGACTCGTGAAAAATAGGAAATGAGACAAGATAAGATCCAACAGTAACTTAAAGGCGCTTGGCTAGAATATAAGTTTCAAGGAACTTTCTTGTATAATAAATGGTCAAAGAACAGCCATAAGCGGTTGAGTACCTCTCATGTTTTCAGCAAGCATCAATATATTAAGTATATATGCAAACTATAGTACCAACCCTATGCATAACTCTAGCATTCCTTGTAGTTATCACAAGCATGAACATCATAAGCACGGTCATTGCATTTGCTCCAAATCCTAGAACTGTACGCATGATCAGGGAAAAATTCATATAAAACAGTATTGTGCCTTATAGAACACAATCACGAAGAAAACCCCGATAGATGGAGGCAAGATATCCATTGGAATTTGGTTCTCAATAGATTGTCTGGACATTAGATGGGTGGAAGGAAGTGATGATACGATTCGAACATCAGCTCTGAAGATACTCTAGAAATGTTTCGCATTGAAAATGTCAGAGAATTTAAAGACCATTGTCGACTTGAACAAATTACTATGTTTAGGCCCTCAAAACAATGGCTGAACATACTATCTTATTGTTTAAGCTAAATAATTAAAGTAAAGAAAGTCATCAATGTAGAGATATTAATGCCTAAAATACAATTAAAATACAAAAAAGAAAAAGACAAGAAAAAAGAATTATTATAGAACTTCTCACTCAAATCAAAAGTCTAGCACTTCTATTATTTATTTCCAGTGGATCAAATATATAATATAATCAGTTAGCATTTAAGGAGAAATTTGAACATAAATTATTAGGTAATTGCAAATATTTTAATGGAATGGTCTGGAGTCTAGACATACATGATAAGGTTTCAGTTGTTAAAGAACTAGAATAAAATGCGTTTAAACAGGAGTAGTTTTCTTTCTGTCCAAAACATTATATAATATAACAAATAAGGACCAAAGAATATCGACAGATTCCACTCATTATATACTAAATGATACAACTTTTTGACTTGAAATATTGTTTTTGCAATGTGTTGGAAAAAAAATGTTGTAGAAGCCATGACTGACTATATATAGCAAGAACTTGAAACTGGAAATTTTGTGGATTATTGTATATAGCAAGAACTGAATTAGCAGTCATGACTATATAGTAATAATCAAAAGTGAGTGTACATAGAAAAATTTCCAATTTCAAGTTGAAAACCAGAAATGAACTAGTAGTAAGCTAATATAAGAAACTTCTCCTGAAGTAGAAGTAAAAATGTAAATGAGAACGAGATTAGAAAAGAAACTTACAGAGGAAGAGATGGAAGAAGCAATGAGAGAATGTGAATAAGAT
>CATIWQ010260233.1:0-22510 GCA_949673415.1 Euphorbia schlechtendalii | reverse complement strand
CACTGTTCAGTAATATTTTTCACAACGGTTAACTACAAAGTGTTGCGAAAAAAGTGTATATGATCTACTAGCATAGTTTTTGAAACACTTTTCATACACTTTCAAAAATATGTTGCGAAAAATCAATTTTATCTTCAAAATTGCAACACTTTCATTTAACACCAAGCATTTTGGTTGCGATAGACCATCTATGGTGTAGTGTCATAAGGTACAAATAACAATAATGCTAGTAATCATCGATAAAGGTTATGAAGTAGATGAAACCTTCATGTGTCTTAACACTAATTGGACTACATATATTGGAATGTATATTTTCCAAAGTACCCATACCACATTGACCCTTTCCTTTGAAAGGTTTCTTCATCATCTTTCCCTTTAAACAAGGTTCGGAGACCCCATAGGATTCCTATTCCATCGGGCCCATGTCACTATATTTGTGTAACTTTGTTAAGTAAGTCTCATTTATGTGGCCTAGAAGACAATTCCACAAGTATGAAGATTCCTCATTATCTAATTTTGATTTCTTAGCAATAATCATATTTAGAATTTTAGTTTTACTATCTAGTATATAAATCCCATTCAAACACATTCCATAAGCATAAAGAATAATTATCACCCAATTTTTCAATTATTGTTAGAAAATAAAATATCAAATCCTTATTTTGTTAAACATGCAACAAAAGTAATATTCTTAGTAACCACATGAATGTAATAGCAATTGTTCAAAACTAAAACAAGGCCACTTGGCAAACGAAGGCTATATATCCCTATAGCTGTTGCAGTAACCTGTGCTTCATTTCCAACTCTTAGGTTCCATTTCCCTCTTTGTAAGCCTCCTACTATTCTATAACTCCTACAAAGAATTACAAATATGAGTACTACAACCACTATCTAATACCATGTAGACTTAGAAGGAATAGTATAGAAACTCTCTATCATTAACATACATGAAGTAGATGCCTCCCTTAGCTTCTTGTTAACTTGTTCAAAAATCTAAGCCTTCAATCACGTTTCCGATGTCCAGTCCTTTTACACATGAAACATATCCCTTAGGATTTCTCCTTTCAAATGATCATATTTTTAACTTTCTTATTAATAGGTTTTAAACCTTTACCTTTGACACAAGTCTTACTTGCCACGGTACCTGTTCCTTCAGTCATCAGACCTTCTTCAAAACTTCTAAGTCTTTTAATAAACTAATATGTTTTGATAGACTTCCTTGACATGAAATAATCTTTTCACAAAGGGTGAATATTTATTAGATAGACTATAAATTATAGTCTGTATGTCAAACTCTGAATTTTTTTCAATTCCTATTTGAGTCATCCTTCTCGGATACTCAAAGGATTCTTTGAAATACTTAGTGGCTAGGATCCCATCATATCTCCTACAAGTTTAGGTCCATACCATCATGCTACTTTTTAAGCTTCAAAGTCATGTTTTGAGCATCACAAGTGACACCAAAAAAGCATCCTTCATATGCTCAAGATATGCCTCTTTCTGTTGAATAGAAGCCTCAGCATTAGTATTGACTGGTTTAGGGTTATCCATAACATAATCCACATTGCTCTCCTGAAGCTCCTTTCTAAGAGTTTTAAAGTAGTCATCAAAACTGATCACTGTCAATTTATTGTCAAGAATTGGTTGAAGGTTTATTTTTTAATTCGTTGTTCAACCTAGATATAAGATAGAAATTATTCAGACATTAGTATACGTTCATGCATTTAATATAAGGTATTTAATAAACACATATTTTTTACTATTTTATTGACATTCAAATAACCCCTTCTATTAAATTAGGAAAACATGGTCGAACTATTTTTCCTTAGTAGGTTGCATCCATAGCACATCTACTATGAACCCTGCTATAGCAGGTCAAACCATAACAAACAACCATGGTCAGAACCCATCCATTCACATTCCATGGAATCGCTAGTTTATTTAAGTTATCTTTCTCGAGACGTGCATACCCAATTATACGACTCCTCAAATATGTCTCCAATTCGGCATTAGCTCCAATGATATGGATAACTAACCCATTTTAGTTAAGGCGTTAACCCCATCTAGTCTCATGACCAAACACATGTTAAGGTAAATCTTGTTGTACATGTCCTCACATCTATTAATAAGGTTCATATCATGACTTATGATGGGAAGATAACTTACCTCCTTTATATTGTAGTAGGGATTCTATTGGTGCAATTGGTCTCACCCTAGTCTAGAATTTAACAATGAATATGATTATGAATGTAATAATTATGATATGTCTATAAGTTTTAATTTAACAACTTAAACTACAGTTATAAAACCATATGTGGATAACACTTCGTTAACACAAGCCTCCTAACCAAGACGGCCTTTATGATAAGTCCACACTGACCCCATCGACATAAACCTAACATAAAGGGAGAACTCGTTAGCTAACAAGTAGCTTCTACATCGCTTGTAGACCAACCTGAAAATATAACTAACAAGGCTATTTCCAAAAAAAGAATAAGCCTTCTAAAGAATTCTTGAGAAAGCTAGAGAAACTCATGGAGGATCTTGCAAAAACTAGCAAGAAAAGGGAGTCAAAACTCAGAAGAAAGGCTAAGTTGAAGTGAGAAAACAAGAAGGGGGAAGGGAGTTATTTATAACCCAAGGGGAGTAAAAATGCTCCCCTTAAGTTAATGTGGTAGCATGCTTTAGCAAGCCCGCTAGCAGCTTCGCAAGATCCTCACAAAGCAGTAGTGTCGTGCAAGGTAAGCCCCACGTGGGCTTACCTTACCTGCAATGTAGACTTGTGATATTTCTTGCAACCCCACTTGTGGCAGGCCTCGTAGGCCTTTACGAGCACTACTATAGCATTGCTATCAAGGCTTACTTGCAGGCTATTCCTCAAGCACTGCCAAGAAGCACTTGCAAGTGCACAAGCCCATGTGTGCTTCTAGTACTCATGAAGGCTTACCTTGTGGGCCCTTGTGAGATTTCTCACGAGGCTCACTTGTAGTGTTCTAGCCTTTTTAAACCTTTCCATTCTTTCTTGGTGTACTAGTCTAACTAAAAATTGGTCCATCCAAAACAAATTTGACACTATCTTTATTCTCAGTATAGACCCCGTCTATAAGTCCTTTGTTCAGTCTAGTGAAGGCCCAATGTGTGTGACCTCATAGGTATTAGACATGATGCATGCCCTAGAGGTAATTAGGATGATATATCTTTATTAGTCACTAATGTATAAACTATTTCATAATATTGTTTATCAATAATAAACCATCTTTATTATGTATCGATCATTGTTTCTAAATTATGTATTTCGCTAGTATTGTACATATGCTATTAAGTATATGTATATGTTCATTAATATAATGAGACAAAGTCTATGACTATTTCATAGTGTGAAAGTGCGAGGATATAGTAAAAGCTATGTGGTGTGAGAGCTACACACACGTATTACTATGAAAAGTCTAAATATCCCTAGTTATAGTTTCATTGAGACTAGACATCAATGAAGCGAACAGACTAGTATGTGTAGGCTTAGTCCTTAAATTTGATCCAAGCAGCCGATCTCATGAGCTGAAGGTGGTACCTTGAGTTAACACAAGAATGCATTCATTTAATACCTTGGAGATCACTATAAGAGAGACACACAGAAATAACTATATTCATGTGTTGGCGTCATGTCTTATTGCAGTAACAATACAAGTATCCTTTGACCTGAGATACTAGTTACCTTGTGCAGAAGTTGCTACTTTGAGTCATACTTATTCATACCCTGGCGATCACGATGATAGGGGTGAATATAGGTATAGTGATGATCACATGTTGGTAAGTCGAGTAGTCAAGATGGGATCCATCACTTATGATATAGTGATATAATGGGAGATTTATCTTAAAGCCTCTTGTTGAAGTGACACACTCATAAACCTTTGATCAGAGTGTAAGATTGATAGAACCGGATTCTAGTCAATCTTATACATTATGGCGAGTGGTGTTCTTCGTGAACAAGTCTAATTCAAGGATAGCTACAGCTATTACATGAGCTAACACTTAATCCGTACTCAATAAACTAGATGCTACTTAACCTGATAGAAGGAGTATATTGTATTGGTTACTTTTACAGAACCGGATCAAGTCACAGGCACGTGACATTCTGAGTATCGATGGATCATACGCCTTTGCTAGAAAGACCATTTGATGATCTAGATCTATGGGGTTCCATATCAGTCTGGAACACAAAGCCTAATGGTTCCCGGATGGGAAGCCAAGTTTAGGTTAACCTCTAGCAGCCCTATACTTCGGGATCATATGAGATCACACACTTTGGGTCTTTACCGGACTAAATAAAGGACCTATAAACTGGGTCTATGTTCTGAATATTAAAGTTTTTAATTCTTTGAATGAATTATTAATTGGTTGGACCAGATTAATAATTAAAAGAATTAAAGTAGAAAATTGGGAATATTTGCATGTAGGGAGCAAGGGAATTTTTCCCATTGTGAGTGAGCCTCAATGAAAATAGGTTGTTTGAAGTGAGGGCTTGCACGACTACCCCATGAGCAAAAATGCTCACGGGCCACTAGCGCGCGCTGGCACTAGGCCAACGCGCATTAGCGGGTAGCAAGCTGCTAGGGTGCCAACAAGCTGGGCTTGCAAGAAGGCCTGCAATCTCGAATTACAGGGCAAGGTAAGCCAGCGCATAGCCCGTAAAAGCTCAATCAGCCACTAATTAAGGATTTAGTGCTGATAGAGAGAAGGGACTTGACCGAAGCTATCAGTGGTCCTAAATCGAGTTGGAGAGAGTAAAGACAAAAAGAGAGCAGAGACCTCGTTCTTCAATACTTGTGAGAAAGTATCAAGTGAGCTCTTGTGTTAAGAGCAACTAAAAATTATAGGATTTCATTTAGGTTTGAAAGATCGAACAAACCAACAATGACTACATACCTAGAATAGAAGAAAGAGGAAAGAAAATCGATGACGGAGATGTGACGAAGGTTGTGAGCGATGGAAGTGGTGGAGTTACCGGAGAATAGTGAGATATTTAGTAGTGAGAATGATTTTTCCTAAGGGATTTTTAATGGTAGTGGCGGTGATCGAGTTGGGAGATTTATTTGTAATTGCATTGCAGACGGTTATTAAATAACGATCATCCGCAATGTGATGGTTATTTTTAATGGAAGGAATTGCGGACGGTTGTTATGTTACGGTAAATTTTGATGGAAAATATAAGTATTACAGATGGTTCACTATACAGAACCGCCTGTAATACTTAAATAATCATTACGGATGGTTATTACGTAACAGCAGTCCATAATAATTGCTTCATGTTTTTTTAAAGAGTATTACGGACGGTCATTACGTAACGAACCGTCCATAATAATTTCTCTGTGGTTCTTTACCAACTGTCACGGAAGGTTTCTAGTACAAACCTTGCAAATGGTGCAACCCTATAGGTCTTTTTTCCACTAGTGAGCGAATAATGAGCTTAGTGTTTTTGAATTTTTTGTGGCTATTATCATTTGGTATAATTTGTTATATGTTGTTAATTTGGTTAATAAAAAATTACAATTGACAGATATGCTTGTGTCCGTTGCTATTGAGGATGTGAGAAAAATGATTCCATTTTTGAAAGAGTATAGAGAAAATGGATTTTCTAATGCTGTTGAAGTTGCTAAGAAAATTGCAATAAAAATGGGAATTGATTCAATTTTCCCGAAAGACGCAAAGTTAAAAGGAAAAAGCATTTTAATGAGACTATAGATGATGAGAGTCCACAATCTGCTTAGGAGTCATTTAGAATTAATTACTTTTATTGCATTTTTTATCAAGCAATTATCTCACTTGGTAAGAGGTTTTAACAACATGAACAGTACGAAAATGTGTTTGGCTTTTTTTTTTTTGTTCTCAAAAGTTACATTCACTAGATGATGTGAGTTTAAAGTCTTGTTTTATCAATTTGGAAGATGCCCTTTAGAATAATGATAATTGTCATATCAATGATTATTGACTTGTATATAGAGTTGAAACTACTTCGTGAATTTTTGCCGAAGGAAAAGTTGGGGGTTTTTCATATTTTAAAAATTTTGAAGCATTTTGATTGTTTTCCTAATGCAATTATTACATATAGGATATGGTTAACTATTCCGGTGACAGTTGCAAGTGCCAAAAGAAGTTTCTCAAAATTAAAGTTATTTAAATCTTACTTTCATAGTTCTATGTCACAGGAAAGGTTGAATGGACTAGATTTGGTGGCGATCGAGAATGCAATTTTGGATAAAGTTTCTTATGATGAATTTGCTTCAAAAAATGCTCAAAGGACAAGAATATTTAAGTGACAATATTGTCAATGTAATATAGAACATGTATTCGTCTAATTTTGATGATGTTTCTTGAAGTTATTAATGAAATGTTAAATTTTGTTGTTAAAATTCTTTTTATGTATTTTTACCTTATAACGCCCATATTTAAATTCTTACTCAGGGCTCCAAAATTTAATTTTCCGAGACGGCCCTGGGGCTAAGGCTGTTGTAAGACACTAATTTTACTATTTCTTGTTTCTATGGTCATTTTTTTACCCATTGTTCAATAATATAGTTCCTTTGCATATTTAATTTGGAATTTAATTAATCATTATTTTTCTATCTTCTGTAGAGAAGAAAGTGGGTTGTTTGCTCTGTAGCAATTAAAAGTTCGGTTATTCTCTTCCTTGTGAACCTTAATGAACTTGTAAGTTTATCCTGGAGGGAATCTAAACCTTAATGGACTTGTAAATATGAAAATATGAAACTCGTTATTAATGTACTTTTTTTCACCATGCTACGTAAAGTTGTCACTTATATTAGGATAGTGCTATGTGATGTGTTTTTGCAACTCTTAGTTTAGCATATCTTGTTGGTGGTTTAGTTGAAAAACCATCAGAATCAACAATGTATTGAAATTTCTTAAAAAAATATGACAGGTCCTTTGTAAGTCCTATCCATCAGAATTCATATCATACTCCATTATCCACCATGTGATTGGCTAAAACACAGGACATCAGAGGATGCCATAAGTTATCGAAAATCACAAATGGGCATTGCAAATGCTTTTGAAAACTTTTCACTTTTCTGTTGATATCCTTTCATTTTATTCAGCGACTTAGTTCAAAAAAAGGCCGCACATCATATCATACTAATCAATGTTCTTTATTTTATCTTATTAATTTCAGCTTCTAAACATCCATTCAAGGGAATTTTCAAACCTCTCCCCAAGCCATGTGGTGGCGAGTTTGGGAAGTTTTACAATCTACCTACTCTAAATGATCCAAGGATTGGTTAGTTCTATAGTTTACATAAAATGCAGTTATTACTTATTTCATATGAGCATCCTCTCAGCTCTGCCTTATATGTAGTAAGACCCCACTATGTTGTGAACAGGTCACCTTGTTATATATTATCATGTCACTGCCAATTGGTTTTTGCTTTCCTTCCACCTTTTTTGTCACTCAAAGGGGGTATTTTGTTGATATGTTCGTCATAATCATAGACTTCACATGTATCTGAGAAGCATTAGTGTTATAGATAAATCGACTAAGAATTTTCTGAAAGTCATCTTTCATGAAAATAACATTTTCATGTTCTATATGTTGCATTGAATTTGATGTTTTGGTGTATGTATGCTTTGTTGGTTAGTTAAGGCAGGTACTGAACATGCGAACTGGCATGATGGAATTTCAAAACTTAAAATTAATCTAAAAGGAACTCCTAAGCATGACATGATTGACATAATCTCAATTGAAACATTTCATATATGATTTAGGTTTATAAAAATTATTAAACAAAACCTAGCATCTAAGTTTAGAGCAATGCTAGTTGATGCATTCCTTCTTTTGGTGTGGTTGAGCAATCTCTTAGAACAATCGGACAACACAAAGTTAGCACAAGCAACAACAAAGACAATCTCTATGACAAGTCCACACGAACCCCACCGACCAAATTCTTACGAGGAGGGAGAACTCATCGACTAATAAGTGGATATTAGACCACTCGTAGACCAACCAGAAAATAATTGTCAAGGTTCTTTTCTAAATTAGGAATAAGCATTTAAAAGAATTCTCACAAATGGTAGAGAAACTCGTGGAGGATCTAGAAAAATTCGTGAGAGAATAGGAGTCAAGTATGGAAGGAAGGCTGAACTGAAGTACAAAATGAAGAGGAGGAAAGGTTTTTATTTATGGGAGAAGGGGAGCATTTCATGCTCCCCTTTTAGCAAAGTAGGGAAATCCCCATCCCACACTCGTAGAGCTCCATGGTCCGCGAGTCCAACTCACGTGCCAACAGTCCGCTTCGGTAGGCTGTGTATACCGATAAGGCAAGCCCCTTGGCTTTCTTTACCCCACATGCCCGGCTTGCAGCGTGCTGATGGGCTTGCACTAAAAGCTTATGTTAGCTCATGTTGGCGGCCCACGAGCAATTTTTTAGTGCTCACGAAGTTGCCATGCAGACTCTTCTCGCGGATAACCCATGTTCGCGAGACCCACTTGCAACAGGTTAATCCCTTGCTCTGCACGTTGAAAATTTTTCCTCTTTCAATATCTATTTGGTCCGACCATTTAATTGTCCATAAAAAATGAGCATGACTATTCCTTTTATTCTTGGTATAGATCCATCTATAAGTTTTTTATTTAGTTCAATGAAGGTCCAATGTGTGTGACCTCATAGGATCCAGAAGTATAGAGCCGCTAGAGGTTGACCTAAACTTGGCTTCCCATCCAGAACCTATAGGCTCAGTGTTCAAGTCTGAAATGGAACCTGATAATTATAGAGGATCAAATTAGCTTTCTAGCAAAGGCGTATGATCTCCCGATACATGGAACATCACATGCCCATGACTTGATCTGGTTCTGCAATAGTAACAAGTAAAATGCACTCCTTCCATCATGTTAAGTACCATCTAGTTTATTGAGCTCGGTGAAAGTGTTATCTCATGTAATGGTCGTAGTTATCCCGAAATTAGACTTATTCATGAAAAACACCACTCGCCTTTATGTGCTAAGATTGACTAGAAACTCATTCTATCAATCTCATACTCTAATCAGAGGTTTATGAGTTTGTCACTTCAACAAGAGGCCTTAAGGTAAAAATCTCATTATATCACTATATCATGAGTGATGGATACCATATTGACTCTTGGCTTACCAATAAACGGTGATCACTATACCCATAATCACTCGTATCATCATGATCACCAAGGTATGTATAAGTATGATCCAAAGTCTAGCAACTTCTGCACAAGGTAACCAGTATCCCAGGTCTAAGTATACTCGTACTGCTACTACAATAAGACATGACACCAACATATGAATATAGTTATTTCCGAGTCTCTGTCATATAGTAGTCTCTAATGTATTACCCGAATACATTCATGTGTTAACTCAAGGTACCACCTTCAACTTGTGAGATCGGCTACTTGGACTCAATTAAAGGAGTAAGCCTATAAATGCTAGTCTATTCGCTTCATTGTTTTCCATCCTCACTGAAACTATGACTAAAGATATTTAAACTATTCATACTTACGCATGTTTGAAGTTCTCATACCACATAGCTCTCACTATGTCCATGTACTTTTACGCTATGAAATAGTCACAAACTTTTTCTTATTATATCAATGAATATATATACATTCATAGTAGCACATATATAATACCAGCGAGTTACATAATTAAAAAAGATCATTTATATATAACAAAGGTGCCTTATTATTGATAAACAATAATCCAAAACTTATGTACATTAGTGACTAATAAAGATATATCACCCTAATTGCCTCTAGGGTATACATCATGTCTGACATGTTTATGAATGAAACAGATAGACTTCCCTATTCAATCAGAATACTTCTTGAATCTGCAATTCGCAGTTGTGACAATTTCCAAGTCACAAAGGAAGATGTTGACAAGATCATTGATTGGGAAAATTCATCTCCTAAATAAGTTGAAATTTCAGTCAAGTCTACTCGTGTACTCTTGCAGGTATAATATAAAACTTGTAATTCTTGATAAAATAAAAAATAAGCTATTCCTCATTCATTACCATGCTCTTCTATACTAGGATTTTACTAGAGTTCCAACCGTTATTGACCTTGCTGCTATGTGCGATGCCATGAGCAAACTTGGTGGCGATTCCAACAAGATCGATCCTTTGGTAAGTATGATGTTTATCTTGCCAATTATCACAAATATTCTGAATTGTCATTTGATTCCTCCTTTTCAAATGAGTTGTGCAACAAACATTATATTAGAGTAAACTTTGCCCTTGCTTGCTGATTTCTGACGCTTTTTTGCCTTTCTTCTCACCAATACATTGTCGGCTCGCTTTTCCTACAGGCTGCAATTGTATCATGATGTCAATTATTTAGGTTAGTTATTTCAATTGAAGAGTTTAAATCTCTAATTTGAATGGAAATTTTAAATTCCATTGTTGATTCAAAGAGTTAAATAATAAATTGAAATCCCTAGTTTGATTGAAATCCTTCATTTGATAAAAAGAAATTTAAAATCTTTAAATAGATAAAGTTGTTTGCATTTGTTCAGTTGTCTCCTACTCTCCTTTGGATTCCTTTATTGTGTGAGAGAAGCATATTGAATATAGTAGGATTAGATTATATGGAAAATTTTGAATATTTTTCTGTTTTTCAGGAGTTAAGAGATAGGTTTGATCTAAGTGGATTTCATTCATTGACAGACACTGTGATTATTAGTGTAGGTGAGTGAAAAATAGCATATCATTTGTCTTTTAGAATTTACCAAAAATTTATATTTTCCTTGACAAAGTTCTTTGTTTTATGGCTTATTTCCAAGTTCAACATTTATCTAGTCAGGTTTCGAGTTGGAGTAATACTTGCTTGGCTAATCTAAAACAAAACATGTAAAACTTTGATGTTCAAGACCACAAATGCTAATTGCAAAAAAAAAAAAAAATTGGTAAAAGAATTTGAATGTAAATTGCTACTTTAAATATTTGATACCAAGGCCCATTAAGGCTCAAATAGCACACCTTGACCTATAAAAAAGGCCTTTTCACCAAACGGGGCCTCAGCACAAACACGCGCCCTTTACCAAAACATGTGGGCCACGCCGATACACATCTATGCCGAACATCTCTCAGCGCCATGGATCAACTTAGGTCGAAATACCTCCCCAACAATACCCTCCGCATCTGCGCTGAAATACCTTCGGCATGACCCTTGCCGAGCCAACCTACTCCTTCTCTCTCCACTGACGCATTAAATGCGAGACTGATAGGCAGAGGGGAAACATTTAATACTTCGACAGCAGAAAAGATCACCAAACAGCTTGCCACTTGTGGGCAGCTCACAGGTGGGTCCCGCGCGTCATCATTGTGTAGGTTCCTATAAATAGCAAGGCAATCTCCCACTTTTGAGGTAACTGACATTCTAAGAACACACCCCCTATTATATCTCCTCATCCACTAACTTTTCCATCGGAGGCTCTTCGCCGAAAACACTTCTAGCCGAAGACTTGTTTTGCAAGAATCCAAGGACGCTGAAGGCCGCAAATCTCATCAAGCGGATACCAAATTGGTGCAGTGAGCATGGAGCGACAACCAAAATCATGGTTGCTTCCCCCAAAAAGCTAACAAAACCCCAGATAAACCCCCGGAACCATTCTATTTTTGGACATGCCAGAACCGCGGAACAAAGCTGTAACCTCGGCTTCGGCCGTACATATTCCCCCACATCGAGCAGGGGAGGCGCCCACTTCCATGGGGCAATGAGATGTTCAAAGAAAGGAGACAAAGAAAGGCCACGGAGAAAGATGTGGTGGCCATACTTGTCAGGCAAAGTGAGCAACAAAATGAGGCTACGGCCCTTATGCAAAACATAATGAATGAGATCTTACACTCCCGAAAAGAAGAACAAGAGTTTGTCCGGAGCTATTATAGGGAGAGCCAAATGGCAAGATCAAAGACGCAACATCCGTTGTAGGGCTCCCCGTCGGTGGCTGGCCAAAGTCGCTCACGTTATACCTACCACCGCCCACAGACTTCGGAAGAGAGAAAAGCCACCACGGTCAAAGGGAAAGCAAAAATGGAGCCTTATAGGTGAAATGCGAAGGAGTCTATGGAAGAGTCACACCGACGCGATAGCAAATGTTTGGCATGCAAGAGCAAGATGGACTTCTTGTTAGACAACAAGGGTAGTTCAGCCAAGGTGGAGTGAAGGATACCTGTTCGAGCTTCACCTGGTCGAGAGGACCTAGACGCCGCGATAGCTAAGAGAGTCAATGCACTATTTTGCAGAAAGAGGGATGGAATACGCTATGCCCGATATTGCCGAAACAGCTTTTCCATATTGCGCTCACATACATAAGGAAAGGTTCTCGAGGAGATTTAAGCAACCCCGCTTATGGGAGTATTTGGGGATGGGGGACCCCACGACGCAAGTTTGTTATTATCACCAATTCATGGAGGTAGCCGATGCGACAGATGCCATGCTCTACAAATTGTTCCCCACCATGTTGATCGTACTCGCAACTCACTAGTTTGAGAACCTCAAACTCAGGTCCATAACAAGCTTTGAAATTATGGCAAAAAGCTTCGCCCCATACTTCATCACATCCATACCACCTAGCCAAATGGTCTAGGACCTGTAGATGGTTCGATAGAGAGCGGACGAACCCCTCTCAAACTTCATGGAAAGGTTCTAGAAGGTGGCCCTTGAAATATGGGATTGCAATATCATCATAGCTTCGGAGGCCTACCACCTTGGCAATGCTAATGCAGAAGGCAAGGAAAATGGGTATGTTGGGAAACACAAAAGAAACACAAAACAAATTGAAGCTACCGTGAGTGAGGAACTGGTGAAGTGGCGGGATTTAGGAAAATGAGAACAATATCGTAGGCAGACCTTTCGGTCGAAAATGCCCCGACTTGAAGTAGAAGGATTCGTTCCCTTCAATGCCAAGAAAAAGGAAGCCATGATGTGGATCGAGAAAAAAGAGGACATTTAATACCCCCCAAAGATGAAATATAAATGAAAGTCGAGGACTTACTATGAGTTACACAAAAGTGAGGGGCATGACATAGAAGACTTCAGAGAGCTAGCCCGCGAGCTCAACAAAAAAGCAACCGAGGGACACCTGAAACGTTTCCTTCGTAACTCGCCGAATGACAGATAGAATGATGAAAATAGGAGGCTTCCTTGGTAAGAAGATCCATACAACGCCAAACAAGGCTATCAACCACCTTGCCACGGCACCGACGAGCTCGCCCCTCGAGGGGTGATCCACGTGATTGCCAAAGGGATCATGCATAAGAAAAGGAAGAGAGAAAACACATTCAACTATGATAACACAAACAGGGGAGGTGAGACATGTTACACTTTCTCATAAGAAAAAAGACCTTTGCCACACAATGACATGCTGTTGATTGAGATGATGGTGGAAAGGTTCTAAGTTAGGTGAACCCTGGAAGACATAGGTAGCTCAGTCAATGTCATGACTAGAAAGGTCTTTGACGCATTCATCAAGCACCGTTGATAAGGCTCGGGGGTCACGCCGTACATGTCTGCAAATCGGTGAACCTGTCCATATCGCTAGGGGAGAATGGTCCCCGATGGAAGATGAGGGTAGAATTTTTAATTGTAGACGTTCTCTTGGAATACAACATAATCCTCGGGCACCCCCTTATCATAGGATCCGAAGGTGTCATTAACCTTCGATGCCTCATGTTCAAGATACCTGCCCACCAGGGGTTAGCTAACGCCAGGGAAAATCAGTAGGGCACTCAAGAAACATACTTAATGTCCTTCAAAGCCGAACCTATGACCGTAGAAGTAGATCTCGAACATGACCGAGCCGCTAAACCAGCTAATGTCATGGTAGCAGTCACCCTAGAAGAAGGTAAGGAAGTACGCTTGTCCGAGGGATTGAAAGAAGGAACGAAGTAGGAAATCCTAACAGTACTGCGCAATCGAGTCCACGCATTCGCATGGACTTCCGAGGACTTGACAGGGGTTAGTCGTGAAGTGGCCAAGCATAGGCTGAATGTGTTACCACAAGCCAAACCCGTCAAACATAAGCGGGGAAACCACGCACCAGAAAGGTAAAAGGTCATAGAAGAGGAGGTCTCTTGGCTGCTGAAGGCTGACCACATTAAGGCAGTCCTGTATCCCGACTGGATCGCTAATGTTGTGTTGGTCAAAAAAACAAATGGCAAGTTCCGCATGTGTGTTAATTTCACAGATCTGAATAAGGCATGTCCGAAAGATAGTTACCCGCTCCTTAGCATCGATATGCTAGTAGATGCCATAGCAGGCCATGCAATTTACTCTATTCTGGACATTGCATCAAACTACAATCAAATACCCATTGCCAAGGAGGATAAGGAAAAGACATCATTCACCATGCATGAAGGGATATACTGCTACAACTCATGCCCTTCAACCTCAAGAATGCTAGGGCAACGTATCAGCGAATGGTGAATGACATCTTTGGAGAAATGATCAGGAAGGAGGTGGAATTATATGTCAACGATATGATCATCAAAAGCAGAGCCGAAGGGGAGCATGCGTCGAACCTAGCAAAGGTGCTTGCCCTTTTCAAAAAATATAAGCTGAAACTCAACCCGGAAAAATGTGCCTTCGACGTTGCGGGAGGAAAATTCTTAAGATACTTGGTTTAACAAAGGGGAATAGATGCTAACCCTGACAAAATAAGGGTGATATTACAGTTGAAAGAGCCCCAAAGTGTTAAAGATTTTCAGCACCTCAACGGTAATCTCAATGCCTTGGGAAGATTCGTTTCATGTGCGGCCCGCCGATGCATTCCATTTTATAAAGTCTTAAAAGCCAAGAAATTCTTTTGGGGGGAAGATTGCAGCAAGGCACTCGAGGAGATCAAAGCCTTCCTAGTCTCTCCACTATTACTAAGCCAACCAATCATCGGCTCACCGCTCTACCTCTACTTAAGCACCTTGGAAGAAGCATTTAGAATGGTGCTCGTTAGGGAAGAGGGGGTTGACCAATTCCCAGTCTACTATGGCGGCTGCGCTTTAAAAGGGGCCGAACTTAGATACGGCAGAATGGAGAAAGTGGCCTTCGCACTAATTGTTGCCTCCCAAAAATGGCGCCATTACTTTCATGCTCATACAATCATAGTGCACCATAGATTTGCAGCTCAAGAAAATGCTTCAGCGACCCGAATCTTCAGGCCACCTCACCGGATGGTCCCTCAAGCTTTCAGAATTCAACATCTTCTTCGAACCTAGAGCAATGATGAAATCCCAAGTACTAGCGAATTTCGTTCAGGAAGCCCCACCATCAAGGGAGTGCCTCGACGAAAAATGGCAAATGTTTATAGATGAAAGATCAAATAACACAGTGGTAAGCATAGACATATTAGCCTAAAAGATAGTGCGCAAATCCTTTCGCTACACCGTCATAAGTGGCTAGTTGTTCAAGAAATCCATTAGCCACCCTTGGCTGAAGTGCGTTGGGCGAATCAACGCCAACTACATCTTGCGAGAAGTCCATAAGGGCTTCTGTGGGCCACATGAAAAGAAGGATATAATGGTGAGAAAGGCTAAGCTACAAGGCTTCTACTAGCCGACGATGGAGTTGGATGCCAAAAACTTGGTCCAATCTTGCAATCATGTCAAGCATACGCAAAATCCACCTCAACGCCTGCAAGACCTCAATCGGTGATTCAAGCAGCATGGCCCTTCACTTTGTGGGGCGTAGATCTAGTGGGACCCCTGTCGAGGGCCAAACAACAGAAATGGTGGGTTATTGTGGCTTTGGACCACTTCACAAAATGGGTGGAGGCCGAACCACTCTCTACCATCACCCCGAAGCAAGTGACATCTTTCTTCAGCAAAAATATAATGTCACATTTCGGCATCCCATAAACAATCATTGTAGATAACGGGACCCAGTTCAATTGCCACACCTTCAAATGTTTCTACCAGCAGCTTAAAATACGGTTGCGTTTCTCTAGTGTTTCCCACCCACAAACAAACGGGATGACCGAAGTGACTAATAGAACCATTTTTTAAGGGCTCAAAACAAGGGTCCATGAACAAGATTCGGTGTGGTTGGAGGAACTAAACAACACCCTTTGGTCCTACGAGACAACCCTGCGAATGGTAATAGGTGAAATGCCTTTTCTCTTAATATACGGAATGGAGACGGTGGTCCCGATGGACATGGGCGTGCCGAGTGCAAGAGTATCAAACTATATTGAAGGGGCTTCAAATGATGACTTGCTATGAAAAAACTTGGATTCCCTCAAAGAGCGACGAGAGCAAGCCCTCATTCACATGATGGAATACAAGTGGAGCATATCCCTTTTATGCAACAACAAGGTTAAGTTGTGCTCATTCTAAGAAGGTGAGTTGGTCCTCCATAATACAAAGGACTCTTAGGCCAAAGAGGGATGAGGAAAGTTTGGAATCAAGATGGAAGGCCCGTTCAGAGTTGTCAAAAAGATAGGCAGCAGCGCCTACAAGCTCTCAACCACGAGGGGAAAAGTCTTGCCGCGCACATGTAACACAGCATCCCTTCGAAAGTTTTATCTAGGAGGATAAGAATTGTAATACCATGCGCATTTTTTGCATTTTATACTTATTCGAGCAATGAAAGTTAATTATTCAACAAACTTCTCTTACAACATTAGCGTATAACAACAAGTATAAGCCCATATGCCGTGATTCCCAGAGATCCCCTCGGTGCTCTATACTTTGAAATTAAAGCAAGTAAAAGCTTGTAGGCTGCGATCCCTAGTGATCCCCTCGGTGCTGAATAGCCTGCAAGCCTCGATCCCTAGATATCCCCTCGAAGCTCTTTTGCTTTGAAATTAAAGCAAGTAAAAGCCTACAAGCCACGATCCCTAGTGATCCCCTCGGAGCTGAACAGCCCACAAGCAGCCATCCCTAGAGATCCCATTGGTGCTCTTATACTTTGAAATTAAAGCAAGTAAAAGCCCGTAGGCCGCAATCCCCAGTGATCCCCTCGGTGCTAAACAGCCTACAGGCCGTGATCCCTGGAGATCCCCTCGGCGCTCTTATACTTTGAAATTAAAGCAACACCCGCAAGCCACGATCCCTAGCAATCCCCTCGGTGCTGGATAGTTCATAGGCTGTGATCCCTAGAGTTCCCCTCGACGCCCTTATGCATAAAAGAAAAATAGATCCATTCAGCGCTCTCGTTTCAAAGAAGGCTACTAGGAAGGCAAACGTACTACACTCAGGAAATACCCTCTCAACGACCTCATTCTAACACTACAACTACATGCATTTCTTCTAATGATGCCACAGGCCTTATAACTCGACACAATCAAAATACTAAAATAAACATAAGGGACATGTCCTCACAATAATGGATCTCCTAGTTTGGCATATGAGAGTTCTAACACTACGTTCGTTCAGCGTATATCAAACATTCAGCAAATGCACAACTAAAGAAAAAACATACAAGTTAAAAGGCAATTCAACAAGCACAAATAATATAAATTCAGGCAAAAAAGAAGATAGTGCAAATGATAAAAAATATTCATATATAAAAGTTATAGGCCCACAAGCCGGGCCTGATGGATACCAATCGTGAATTTTTCCAACATAAACAAATTAAAAAACAATAAAAACAAAAATTTGAATATAACAGAAGGGGGGAGCAGTGGCCAGCGGTGCTTCAAGACTGGACCTCTTCCTCTTCGGTGGTCACGAAGGAGACATTGGAGTAGGAAGGTTCCGGCACTGGAGGCAAAAATATGTGCTCATCATCCTCCTCGTGGCCGAGGGCTTCATCAGGTGAGCGAGCTAGGCCAGGTCATCAACATCGGCTCTAGGGAATTTCACTCGCACCATGTGGAGGAAGGCGGTGCGATAGCTGAGGTGGTCCTCCAACCAATCCTCGCGAGTTTGCTTCACCTTAAACTTATACTTGGCCCTATGGCGTTTGAATTTCTACTGAAGGTCACGGAACGCGGCGGTCTTCCCCTCACTATCCATCTTCCAATAGTTTAGCCCTTTCTCCGCCCTCTCTAATGCCAACTCAGCCTTGGCCTTCTCTTCCCCCACCCTCGCAGCCTCGGCCTTAAACTCATCAATCAGCGGCTTCAGCCCCCTCTCCTCCACCTCGGTAGCAGACTTGATTTTGGCCAATGCCATGTTATGCTTCTCCTCCAGCCCCTGCATAGTCGCTATCAGTTCCTTTCGCTTGGTCTCATAATACTCCAAGTCCTTATGGGTCTGTGTAAGCTTTACTGCTTGATTCTTACCCGTCTCGTCCATCTTGCGGGCAACCTCCTCCACTTCAGTGAGCATATCCCGCTCCTGTTGCACCTCATTCAATCATTGGGCACTACCTTGGAAGGCGGCGTAAGCGCCCTCCACCTCCCGCTAAGCCGCTATTAGGGCCTTCACAAAGCCTTCACCACAACACACATATATGAGAAACAAAGAAACACAAAACAACATTCATGCTGATAAGAAGGTTACGTAAACTTACGAGGAGCACCTGCTTCGCGGATTAGACCCCTAGCTCAGCAAGACCCATTGCACTGAATAGGGCATCTTCATGGGGTAGCTCGATGAAGCGCCCCATCTCATCAACCACCTCTAGTTTGAGTAGAGGTACTTCATGCACCTTCTGCCATAGCTACAGCAAAATATACAGAGGTCAGCCAAAATAAAGAACACAAAGAAATGGTTCTCAATAGAATTACAATGCGAAAACAAATGTAACCTACCAATAGCAGATTGAATTTCACCCACTAAACCTATTCCTCCTCAAAGATAGGAGCCTTTCCCTTGGAGGCCTTCCCTCCACTTTTGGCTTTGCCATGGGGATGCTTCTGCCCCCGCTCCCGTATCTCAATACGCTTAGCGGGTACCAAAGGGGGTCTCACCTTGGCAAAGGCCCCCTAGGGCTGGTTACGGGAACCATTGCCCTCTGAGGGGTGGTTTCGATGATAACCACCTCCTCATCAACCCCCTGGGCAGCTTTCTACATAGATCCCCTCATCCAATAGCTGCTAGGCCCACCATCCAGTAGCGGAGCCTTCCTCCTTAGGCTTTACGAGCGAAGTTACCTCCACCGGTGCGGCGTTTCAGCTTAGGCCACCTCAACTCCGTTACCCCTGCTCTCCTATATCCGCACCATAGCCACTATAGGGATAATTTTAGGCTTCCACTTAATACGGCGCATGCCTACAAGTAAAAAAACGGAAAGAACATCAATTTCGCAAAGCCTCACCATCCTCAGGAGTTAGGTCTGTATTAATAATAGTCCCAAGAAACACTCTACCACCCGCTAATGAATGCCAGGGCGGATTCAGCAAAGGATCTCTGCCTCTTGACGCTCTTACGAGCTTAGGTCACTTGCCTTGCTCTAGGTATAGGGGTCCTCAGGGTTATGATTCCAAGGAGTATGGAAGGGGAAATTTCCATCCCTTAGAGGATTCGGTGTGCCCTCCTCCATGGCGTCAGGAAAAGGGAAGATCTAGAACCACTTATCCTTGAAATCCCTCACATGTGATTACTTCCCCACGAGCTTCGGCGTGGTTTTTCGCGTGCTCCCCCAAAAAAGGAAGGCCCCCTGATGCTTGGTGCATGGCTTGAAGAAGAGCTGAAACACAAGCCCGGAGAGGGAAAAGACGAGATCACGGCACATCCACGCCAGAGTGGCAAGAATAATCCAAGCATTGGGATACAATTGGCTAGGGCACAAGGTAAATTCACACAGCACTTTAACCATGCCGGCATCCATTGGAAAGTAGAAGCCCCATCGCACCTGCTGAGACGGCACCTGGAGATAATCCCTCACTAGGGGATTCTACATAACCTCCCCTTTCTTCGACGCTTGGCTGTTCACCCCATGCGCATCCCCCAAAAGCAGCTCATATGTCTCATTTGCTTCTTTCTTCATAATGGTGGAAGGAGTCTTGTAGTCGGCCCCTTCGGCGGAGAATGGAGAAGAAGTCTCTCCCGCCACGACATGGCGGTGTGGGACAGATCCAGATCTACCTCCCACCATTCAACCACATCGAGGGGGGAATCTTGACATGCAATGGGTGGAAAGTTAGGAGTAGAGGTAGGGGCAAGACTCAGGTGACCTAGGAGGAAAGGGGTCGCTATGTTCTACATCCTCTTAGCGATGATTGGAGCGGTGGACCAAGGTACAAGAATTCGATGATTCGGTGGATATTTTTCAAAAGAAAAAGAGAATCGAAAGACAAAGAGGAAATAAGAGTAAATAAGAAACAACAAGGAAGAAAGAAAAACCACAATCACCAAAGAGTAGAAGAGGATAAAAATTGCAGAAAATTGCCGGGAATAAAGGGAGCAAAGAAGGTAGAGAGAGTTTGGAAAGCAAAAGTGATGGGAAAATCCACTTGAGATCAAATGAGTCTATTTATACATAAAAAGTGTGTATCATGGCAATCAGCCCCGTTACATGAAGCATGGTCATGATGGTTGTTGAAAAGAGCAGGATACGAAGGTCGTGTCCTATCCAACAAACACAGCGCATTGAAGAGGTGCCACACGTAGTAGGGCATGCGCGCGGGCCATTTTCTACGGCCCTAAAGAGCCTTTATTGGGCCCTTTAGAGGGGACTCCTGATACCAAGGCCCATTAAGGCCCAAAAAGCACACTAGACCTAATAAAAATGGTCTTTTCACCAAACGGGCCCTCTGCACAAACACGCGCCCTTTACCAAAACATGTGGGCCACATCGATACGCATCTGTGCCAAACATCCCTCAGTGCCATGGATCAACTTGGGCCGAAATACCTCCTCAGCAATACCTTTGGTATGAACCTTTCACAACCAACCCACTCCTTCTCTCTCCACTGACGCATTAAATGTGAGATTGACAGGCAAAGGGGAAACATTTAATACTCCGACGGTGGAAAAGACCCCCATACAGCTTGCCACTTGTGCATAGCTGACTGCTGTGTCCCATCCGTCATCATTGCGTAGGTTCCTATAAATAGTAAGGCAATCTCCCACTTTTGAGGTAATCGATATTTTAAGAACACACCCCCCATTATATCTCCCCGTCCACTGACTTTGCCATAAGTGGGTCCTCGTCGGAAACACTTCTGGCCGAAAATTTGTTTTGCAGGAATCCAAGGACGCTAAAGGCCGCGAACCTCGTGAAGCGGATACCAATATTCTTTAGTTATAAAAAAATTTATTCTTGGTACATGTAAAGTTATTGTGAACTAATTTGATTGACTTCTATTGGATTTAAAAGGATTGACATTGGATATTTAAATTTTAAGTTCATCAATCGGATATTATTTTGAAACAAGAACTTATTTTTGAATCTTACATCATAGAAAATGAACTGAAATTGGATGAACTAGAACATCACTTTCATTTTGAAGGAAAAGAAAGACATCTGGGAAGTTTGAAATTATTAGCGCACGAGCTCCTCTGACGGGAACATCATGAGCAATATTTGTCTTGACATTCATAAGCAATATTTGTTATTCTATAAATTTGATGAACATCAATTAGGCAACACGTGATTTTGTAGATGCCTTGGGTTTATATTCTTCATTTTCTGCTTTTCTAGTTTGATCATTGGTGTATTGTAGATGAATTTGAATATGCCTTTTTGTTTTGCATCAATGGACCTGTCTTTTTCATATGTTGGTTTATGTTATTTGATGTGTTAGTTAATTGGTATGTGTTAGTTATATGATAAATTAGTTAGTTTGTTTATGTAGTGTTAGTTAGGTAATTAATTGGTTTAGTATTTAATTATTTGTTTTAGAATATTGCTTTCATACACACACATACATACATATATACATACATACATACATACATACATACATACATACATAGACATACATACATACATACATACATACATACATACATACATACATACATACATATATATATATATATGTGTGTGTGTGTGTGTGTGTGTGTGTGTGCCGGGTATTTTCACAGTGGTCTATTCGGGGGCGGGTCGGGGATCCCCACGGGACTTGTATAGCTCCACCCAAATTCACCCACTTTTCCATCGGGCGGTATAATTTTCCCTATTTCCATCCCCGCGGGTGAACATTTTTGGGTTTTTCCCCAAATCCATTGGTTCGGATACCGCGGGTTTCGGATAATCCCTGTCCCATTGACAGTCGTGTGTAACAAGTTGTAACAATTAATTCTTGAAAAGATAAAACTTTATTTAATAAACTCTAGTAACCCAAGAAAAGCTGCAAGAGTAAATGCTTAGTAATTACAATTAAAAATCCACAGCAGTCAAATAAAAATAATTACTCCAAATTTTTTTTTTCATTTTATTAAGAAAATTAAACAAAATATCTAAACATAAATTCTACATCAAACTAAATGATATAATTTTAATGAAACACGTTAATTTTATGGATTAATGTGTTGTGTATCTAAATTATTCATTTTAATGATGTAACATATCAAGTTGAAAAATAAAATATTTTGTTCTCACTTCTGTATCTCATTTGATGTTTTTCATTCAAATTCTATCACAAGTGCAT
>CATIWQ010260209.1:0-11520 GCA_949673415.1 Euphorbia schlechtendalii | reverse complement strand
ATTCATTAAGTTCTATAATTTTTCAATTTAATCCAAATAATTAAATTGGATTGGATCCTTTGACCTGATTGACCCGCTCAAGGGAGGTCCGGGTATTTCCAACATCTCACTCGCATTTGACGGGTCATATTCCATACAAGGTTATCAAATCTTCTGTACGGCATACTATCAGGAACACTTCGTCTTGCACCTGTTAGGGTTTTCCAAGACTATCCTGAGTGATACTTAATCAAATAGATTAACATGTAGTATCCAAAAACCATCTTGTACCTGTTAGGGTCTGTCAAGATTATTCTGAATGGTACTTAACCATATAATTTAATATATAGTATATAATATAATATCACATTGATATTTAATGCATATGCTTTACCCTATACTGGTAAAAAATCACCCACATCCATATCTTTTGGGATCTCGGAAGTCTTAATCTATTATTTACTATTTTATCACAAATATAAGATAGGCATGCTAGTGAACTAACAAAACTCTGATGAATGTTAATTGGCCAAATCTTCCTTTTAAGTTGTCAATTCTGTGCAGAACTAATTTGGTCCATCAACCAATCTCTCCTAGATCGAATCATATCATAATCTCTTGGAGATTGATAAAATATCTGTTACTAGTTCTTACTTCGCAAGATAACTCAATAGTTTTGAGGGTAAGGTCAAATAACAATATGATGGACTAAGTCTCACATCAGAGAAGTTGAGATCCTTGTACATTGTACAAAATTCTCATCTCATGGTCACTAAGCACACATTATCTCGAGAACTTTTTTCTCTCCCACTTTGATAATGTGTGTGAGCGGACGGCCCTGTTAGATGGGGCGTGGGGTTTTTGAAATTGTGTGCTATGGTTGTGGAATGAATTCCAAAGACTCGAGGCCTAAACCTCTAGCCTACATTATACAGAGCCACCACCCGGATCAGCTCTTCTAGGAAATTCTGTACAGCCTAGATCCATTAAGCCTAAACGATACCGTAGTATAGAGATTCGGGTCCGGATGAGTTACTTACTTCATTGTTATTTAAGTCATATTAAGAAAGTGGCTACCATATTCTAATATCGTGATATCCCGTTGTAGATCATTTTCAAATTATATTTTAGCATGCATACGGAAAACAATAAATAAGTGCGGAAAATAAACACGTAGGAAAGTAAATGAGCCTAGTATAGGAGGGATTATTTACATAGTTGGGGATGGGAAATACAAATGGCCTAAAATACATGAGATCTAGGGAAATGAGTATATCCATGTCCTATTATACAAAACAATCTAACAAATACTTAATTTTTATTGAAGTGCGATACCCGAAGGAAAATAATCCCTAACATTCATCTAACCTAATCTGCCTGCATTCACAAAGGTTAGCATAATATATTTTCACAACATAAAATGTGACAATGCACCAACTATGTTCGATTCAAATATTTAGAGGACCCTTATGGTCGAGTTAAATGAAAAGGTGCCAACGTAGGCTCGCAGTTTTCCTTATGAAAAATGGTTCATTTTTATACAAATATGTTGCTCATTTTATTAATGAAAATACTGCATGTAAATTTCATTGGGTTGGATATCCAGGAATGGGGCGTTCCCTTTGTGGGGGGTTTCCTAGTCTAGACTTAATTATTCACAAATATATGGAAGTCGTAAGTGATTCTAGGCTCATGAACATAATCGTTACCTTTCTTGTATATTCCAAGGGAATTCGAGTACGGTAATAATTTATATCTCGATTAAGAGGAAACCATTGTTTAAATGTCGATTACCCTCGGTATATATCCAAAAGACTAGCACAACATGTAATTATTTTACTTATCTCAGTATGTCATATGTAAACAAGTCATTTTTGGTTAATTAACCCATAATTAGTGCATAGCATGTAAACTTGTATTATGGAAAAAAGAGGTAACATTGATGTCAATGTCGAAATATCGATGTTATCATTTCAACATCGACACTGATGTCACAACACCAACGTCAGCGTTGCCTAATTTTTCCAAAATATAGAGGGAAAATGGCAAGTATTTAAACACTTTAAAAACAACATCAAATAATCAAATAAGCATGAACACAACTCTAGGAACTTAGAGGTTCATCCCGTATTCGAGAATTCGCTTCTTTAAGATCCGCAAAGCTCCTCCGGGAAGCCCTACTCGTTTCATTAGTTGATGTAGTGAGGTTGTTTGGTTGAGAAAAACCGAGAATGGAGCAAGTGTTACTCCATGAACTTGAGAGATAATGACTGAAATGTAGTCTAAGGCTTTGTTTGTAACTCATCCACCAAGTTTTATTGAATTAAAGCTTGGCAAAAGTAGTGAAAAGAGGTTTGAACATGTATGTGAACTAAGAACATTCCCCTCTTCAATCCCACTCAATTTTTGTGAATATAAATCTCAAAGTTACCTAAATGAATCCTAGAAAAACCCAAGTTCATACGATTTCTATGAACTTTCCTTAACCTTTTCAAAGAAAAACTTGTTTGCCTCTATGAACATGCACCAAAAACCAACCCAAAGCTTATGAAATTCAAACTTTTCTTTCCAAAGAAATGAGCTCTTTTCTTTGCAATTCTTGCACCAAAATTCAACTCCCCCTTTGTTTGCATTTCAGATCTCCTTTTGCAGGAGAGCTCCCTTCAATCCAAAGATAAAATGTCATCATTATTTACCCTCATTTTTCACTTTTCACCACCCCAATCTAAGGGAGGAGGACCCTCTCCAGCCACTCTATGGTGTTCAGCAAGCTGGAGAGGTTAAATAAGGGTACAAGGACCCTAGAGAACTATTACATCCATTATTCCCAAAATTCTGCTACTGTTGACTCAGCGATATCGGTACCGATGTTGTAATGCTGACATTGATGTTGGCAACCTCAGTATTGGTGTTGGCTACATCGATATCGGTATTGGCTTTTACGTTTGATTTTGGCCCAAACTAGACTCAATCTCTACTGAAGTGGTAATGTCGGTGTCACTGTGGTAATGCTGACATCGACGTTACCAATGCTAATACCGATGTTGTCACATTGGTATGAGAATTGGGCCTAATTTTAGCCGAGCTTTGAATGGTCTAAATAAAAAAAGGTTGTCTAAGGTTTGTAAGAAACAAGGAATGCTTCTCCTAAGGACCTCTGAGACCTTGTCAAAGTGGAATACTAGCAAAAGAAAATTAATTACAGCTTCATAATCAAACTCACGAGTGAGGATCAAAATCTCGTGCTCACAGGCTGCCCCTCTTGAGATCACTGCTGATATGAGATCAGTATGGTTTCACGATTGAAAGAGTAGCGGGGTTTAAAGGTGATACCTGAATGGTCGTGATTGGCACTTCTCGATGTGGGGTCTCTGTTATAATCCAAGACTTTTCATCCTAGCACCACGTCATCGAGATTGGTCTCTCCGTGCTCTTTGTGAGTTGCTTGTTCGGTAATAGTTTCCCCCTAAATGTCGACCTTCAACTTATCATGGTTGATAAGGAGAAGTTTGAATGAGGTACAGGTTGTAGAAAGTCCATTGACTATAAAAAGTTGGGGAAAGTGTGGACTGTAGAAAGTCCATCGACTGTAATAAGTTGGAGAAAATGTAGACTATAGAAAGTCCATTGACTGTAATAAGTCAGAGAAAGTACAGACTGTAGAAAGTCCATTGACTGTAATAAGTCAAAGAAGGTGAGGACTGTAGAAAGTTTATTGACTGTAATAAGTCGGAGGAAGGTGCTGATTGTAGAAAGTCCATTGACTATAATAAGTCGGAGAAAGTGCGGACTGTAGAAAGTCCAATGATTGTAAAGTTGGAGGAAGTGCAGACTGTAGAAAGTCCAATGATTGTAATAAGTCGAAGAAAATGTGTGGGCTGTAAAAAATCCATTGACTGTGATAAGTCGAAAAGAGTGTGGACTGTAGAAAGTTTGCTATGAGTCCTTCTTGTGAATTGATCTCTAGTTGATGGGGGATTACTTTGTACCACCGTCTTATTGCTCCTGATTAACAACAAGGTGAGTGGCTATTTCTTTGACCCTACAAAGAAATATTTCAAATGTTAGAAGTATATTCCTGAGAAGTGACCGAATCACCGGGTTTAAATGTCAGAGTTAGAGCGCTCGTTTTTATCCCTGGATCAGGATAGAGGGCTTTTAGTATAACCCTATAAAAAAATAAAAATATAAATAAAATTTGAAGGCCGGGCTCATCCCTTTTATCTACGTTTTGTTGCGGTAGAAAATTTTCCAAAATGGGCTTAATCCTGCAAAAAGAATAAAAGAAGAGAAAAAAAGATTAAATTGAAAATCCATGTCGGGATCGATGTTACCAATGTCAGTACCGACATGGTGACATCGGTGTCGGTGTTGGTAACGCTGACATTGACATTGACTTTCAGGAGGCAGAATCCTTAAAAGCTAAAAAAATTCTTCCTTTCCCACTTATTTCAAAATTCCGAACTCCCTCTCCAAAAATCTCCATTTATCCCCTTTCCATCGATTTTCTCCCAATCTCCTTCATGAGGGCCAAAACCAAGGGTAAGAAACCCCATGCTACTACCGCCTCATCATCCGGCAATCCTAACACTCCGTTTATACTCTGTGGCTCGAGGTACAATTTCAACCTGATAGATGAATTCGTGGGCTATTCTCTTACTTCTCCTATCACCTTTCTCATCCCGAGGCTTCATGAGCTTGTCTTTAATGTCCAGGTAACCCAAGAATTCTTCATTTATTTTGATTTCTTCGATTTGGAACTTTCAGGATTTTAGCCCAAAACTTGGATTGGAACTAATTTCGTGTGGAATCGGTCCATGAATAGGTAGTATTTAGGACCCTTTAGATGTTTGAAACACTTTAGTTTGTGAAATTTGGAGTTTTGGAAGGAATTTTGGCCGGAAAATGGTGAAGGGGAAGCTCTCGGTTTTCTGCAACTCTAACATCGATACTGATGTTGTAGTTGCAAACCTAACATCGGTACCGGTGTTAGTTATGTCGGTGTCGGTGTTGTAATGCCGACACCGACATTGACTTTGGCAGATTACCTTTTCGCTGTATTTTGACCTTTTTCTTCATTTTTGGCTTATGTGTATTGTAGAAATGTTTGATTTTATGTAACAACATGTCTTAAGGGGAAATTTGGGTCAGTGGGCTTATCAACTCTTTCCTTTTGCGATTTTACAAGGATAAAGTGGCGTCGCGAATGTGATAGTAACTCGCCTTTTTACATCTTTTTCATTTTTTGCAGCCACATTATTTTGTGAACACGACTGGGATTCGCACCTTGAGCGCTTGGTGGGCCAAGATACTGAGGGATTCAGACCTTGAGGTGACCGTTTGGGCCACCTGCTTTGGGGGGATCGCGAGCATGCTCCTTGACTAGATGCCTCACCTTTCTCATGTTGCTCTGACCATGATGGTGGAATGCTGATCGGAGATAACACATACTTTTCATCTGCCAATAGGCGAGGTGACTATGACTACCTCCTATGTCATCTCCATGATTGACTTGAGCTGGGATGGCTCCACTATCCACTTCGATGTCTTCATGGATAGATTGCCTACCCTGACCCGGGTGGTGAGCAAGATTGAGGCCTTATTTGGGGTATTTCCTAATGTTGGGAAGTTAGCATACGGTGAACTTTACTAGTACTGGAAGAGGATTCGGTTGGTTCCTAAGGAGATCTGCCCCTGGGCAGCGAGAGCCTTCATCATCAGCCTCCTATCCATTATCTTTTTTCTCGTATTGTCCAGTAAGATCAATTACGGAGTTATATCAATGGTTGGGGATGTTCCGAACATCCTGAGCTTGAGCTAGCCCTGGCACATATTAGGCCAGATATACTATGGCTTAGACTATGCCATGAGGGTGCACAACAAGACCCTCAAGCTCAATCACCTCATCCTCCAGCTATTTGTGTCTTTTGTAGATTGCCTTTTACGTAACTTTGGCTCTTATGTTGTACTAGTATGGTTACTTATCTTTGTTTTACAGATTTAGGCTTTTGAGTACCAGGTCCTCCCTCCTTCTATCTTCGAGGGTACCTCAAACCCAAGGGTTTCCTTCATTACCCGATGGTGTCACTGGGTAGGTGGTCTGTACAAGTGGAGGATGGGCTATCGCGTATGCATTCGCCATCTCTTCCAAGATCATGAATTTCCTTTTTACCTTAAAATCTCGATTGTTATTTCATCTTTTCGTAATGAATCAATGATTTATTTGATATATTCTTTGCTCTCGTATTTATGTAGATTATGGAGGACCCTTGGGGAGATGTGCCCAACCGGGATGCATTTTTGGAGGTGAGGAAATATGTGGACGACCGCCGCCTTATCTTGTAGAGCTCACTATCTCTCGAGTGGTATTTTGTTGAGCGGGTCCGTGATTGGAGGACCTCTTCAGTAGATGGTTAACAAGTGCATCCTCACCCTCCGATCTGTGTATCCTAGTCGCATTTGACGATCACGACAGTATTTGATCGCTTGAAGTTCCTCGAGGGGAACAGTGTTGTAGTCAAGTGCGTTGATGGTGATTATCGAGTTCACTTGGCTTCACTCCTACCACCTTATCCTCGGTTATGGCATGATGACTCTGAGTTATGGCACTGCCGGCACGTTGAGGAGATCATCTGTAGGGCTATAGTGGAGTTACTCGATGACGAGGAGGGTGAGGAGGAGGAGGATGATGATGATGACGGTGATGATCAGGGCGGGAGACGACCATGGGGGCCCTAGTAGAGATGTGCCCAATGTGGGCACGTATTACAATCCTGCGACCGGCACTTCGCGACCTTCTCAAGTCGGCACTCCTGGGGTATGCCTTCTTTCCTTCTTACCTTTAATTAGATGTATTACTACCCCCGCGATCCTTCCTTGAGTTGATTAATAACATTTTTGTGTATGGTTACAGACTGGCGGTAGCAAGCGCGTCCGTGTTGAGGGCGGGCGATCAGAGGGCCCTTCTATGCCACCCCCAGGTATCATAGAGATTCGGGTAGCTACGCCCATGGATGCTGCCTTCTCTCTCTTTTATCATTGGTAGGGGACACTACCCTTATGGAGCTTCTGACTAGCCATCATATCCTGGACTTCTTCCCCCAGGATACCATACATACGAGTTTCCTTCTTTCCAAGTTTCTTTGCATCTTTCACTTGCTCTTGTCCTAACGTTTTATTTTGCCAGGTTCTTCGAGCCAAGGCAAAGCGGATGGCGTGTCAGTACATATCTGCGAGGGATCTAATCATCGAATAGAACAACACTATTAGGGTAAGACTTTCCACTTTCACTTTTTTAGTTTCCACTAGCTACCTATGTGATAAATAGTACTTCATGCATGTTGTGCTTGTGATGTGATGATAGATTGTGCATGCATGTTCATGATATGGCATGTGATTTTTTTAATGCCAGATGTTGATTGCATTGGAGCGCCAGGCTCAGTCTTCCGTGGAGGCTGGGGCTCAAGAGTTGGGTGACCGGTAGGGTTTGTCAGAGGGCCTGGTGAAGGACCAGGGGGAGTACTTCTGGAGGATGGAGAGGGATCTCTCCAGGGGCAAGGGCCGGACCGTAGCCATGGTTAGGAGTGTGGAGTCTGAGGAGTGGGCCTTCGCCAAGTAACTAAGGAGGATGAAGGTAGCCAGCACCCGGGGAGAGGTGTCTAGAGGATCTATTCTCCATCATGAGGCTTCTGAGGATGATATTAATCACGCGAGCAAGATCCATGAGTCTCTTGGCGAGGAAGAGGAAGAGTTAAACGGTTCTACCGATAGTGACTGAGCTAGATTTTGTTGCATTTTTATTTCACTCTACCATTGATACTTTGGGTTTTTAGATTTTTCCACATTTATTTGATTCGGTTAGGGTGCATTTCCGACCTTTTGCATTTTTGTGCTTTCTTCCTCGATTATTTACAATTCAATTAGTTGCTTTGCCTGTTTTCAAACCAGTATATGCATCTGTAGGTACCCATAATTGTAAACCAGGCTTTTATGACTACTTTATCCTAAAACACAACCAATAATATATCACTGCACGAGAGACATCGACGTCTGCATTGGAAAATCTCTCCCTTTATAAGTATATACACTGATGTCGGTGTAGGTAACATCGATGTCAACGTAATCTACCACCATGGTTATCCAGAAATAACCTTGTTTTTGGATCTTCTTAGCTAATTTAATGGCATTCATGTGGGGGCCGCAATTGCTTGCGTGTATTCGTCTGATCACCAGGAAGGCTTCCTTCTTTGTGAGGTAACGCAGTAGCAAACATTCAGTAGTTCGTTTGAGCAGGTTATCATCAATCAAGAAGAATTGGACAGCTAGTCGGTGGAGAGAGGTACGTTTGAAGTTAGATGCTCCTTTCGGTAATGGCAATTCTTCAAGTAGCTGACAATGTCTGAGTTCTAGCATCCCATTGATACGTTATCTTTCGTCGTGACCATTCTGCAATAATAGGGCTTTTTCTCGAATTACAATATGACTGGTTTGATCGGTTGAGCTTGACGTCCCCCCCCACATGGATGCCAAGGTAGCAAGGGAGTTTGCCATTTGATTCTCTTCCCACAATACATGGCGGAATACACTTATCGAATTTGGCAGAGATGCCCCAGATGGCATCTAAGTATGGCTTCAAAGATTCCTCCTGTATTTCCCAATCTCTAATGACGTGGTTGATGACTAACGCCGAGTCCTTTATGATAGAGATCCTCTTTGCCTTGACCTTTCATAGCACTTTCAGCCCGAATAGGCACGCCTCGTATTCAATGCTATTGTTGGTAATCTAGAATTTGAGCCTCTTGGACAAAAGAATGACCTCATTGTGTGGGGTTATTAACACCACTCCTAAGCCTGCCCTATTCCGATTCATTGCTCCATAGAAGTACATTGTCCACTCTTGTTGTAATTCTTCCACCACAGTTAACTGCTCTTTAGGAAATTCGAGGTCTTCGACAAAATCAGAATAAAAAGCTTGGTACATGAGAAATTCTACTAAGGCTCATCCCTTGATGACTTTCCTAGTTACATATGTGTGAGCGGGCGACACGGAGCGGTGGGCCGAGAGCGCACAGAGAAGAGAGGTGCGGTCCATCGGGGTGTTTAAAAAGAGTGCACTGGGTCGGGGGACCCGGAAAAGGTTGGAAGAGAGAGCGAAAACATTTTTAGTTTGGTTCAAACCCGAATCCGCCGTCTCTTAGTGTGGAGTCACCACCTGGATTAGCTCTTTCCAGGAATTAGAGTCCTGTGAGGCTTAACGTCCGGATGGCCCACTAAGACATAGAGATTCGGGTTCGGGATAAGTTGCTTATTTCTTAAGTGATCACATTATATTACATTTATAGAAAACCATATTTTCTTAATTAAGCATATTCGCGCTTAGGTCATTTTTTGGAGTTTATGTGCATGATTCACGTATAGAAAAAGTAGTAAACCCATCCACAAAATAGTAAGTAAATGCGGAAAAGTAAAGATTACAAAAATTACAAAAATCGGGGGATGCAACCGCCCGCTAACCTATTAATTACATTTTCTAAAAAATATATGCAATACCCGAAGGAAAATAAAATCCTAGGCATACATCTAACTTTCACCCACAAAGGTTAGCACGAGATATTGCACGTATGTTCGATTTGATTTTAGCGAGGCTCATGTGACGTAATTAAAACATCGACGGTTTAAAGTTGTTATTTTAAATAAAAATAGTTCATTTTTATTTACACGTATGTTGATCAATTTTATTAGTGAAAATGATCGCATGGCTTAAGGTGAGGCCTGTTATCCGGGAATAATTCGTATTCCCTTCATGGGGGTATTCTAACATGAATTTCCATTAATAAAGAAATTACAAATGTAGAAAGAAAATTACAACATTTACAATAATGATAAATAAAATAATTCCTAGGTCCACAAATAATATCAAAAAAAGGTGAAGCAGATGATGAGCATGGAATCCGTAGTTCTAGGAACTCAAAGGCTTACCCTTTGGACGTGAATCCTCTTCGGCGTATCCGAATGATCCCCGGGAGCGTCCTCGTTCGCTTTGGTTTAATTGTAGTTTAATTGGAAAATAAGTGTTTATTTATCCGAAAGATAATCACAATCGGGTTCTAAATTTGTTTTAGACCCGAGAATATCTAAGGATATTTGAAGAAATTTGATTTTAAGATGAAGAAATTTGGGATCCAAATGTATTTCGGATCCAAGAAAATATTAGAAGAAATGAAGAAATTATTGTTTGTGGTGTTTTTCAGTGGAAATTAGATTTTTTTTCTTTGAAATTTTGAGCCCCTTTCAATCCAAAAAGGTCCGACTATTTATAGGAAAAATCCCGAAAATCCAAAAAAGGTAAGGTTTTCTGGCGAGGGGTCTCGCCGGAGAAAATTTGGCATGGCTGGTCTCGCCAAAGTTTTTCGGCGAGGCTTGATTTGCTAATCCTTGGTGACACTGATAAGTGTATAATTGCACTTATTATCACATTAATTTTATACAATAAACACTGTAGTTTTAGTCATTTTTATACTTCATATAAAAGATTTCACGTGGCATGTAGTTGTTTTCGATGCAAATGTAGATACTAGGTAAATCTTGGGAGTAAAATGTGCTAAAGTGGAATGCTATGAAAAAATAGTGAAAATAGTGCAAAAAGATGCATGGAACTTAAAGATTTGGCTTAGGATCGAAGCTGTCGAAGATCGGTGAAGTTATAAGAAGATTTTTGAGTAAAACTCAATTCATGGTCACGACAATCATTTGCGGTCGTGACTTGTTTACTTAAGAAACAGAAGATTGCCAATCAAAGATTCACGGTCATGACATATGGCGGTCATGACATGGACGGTTTTCTGGTATTATCTTTTTAACTAACAACCGCCAGATAAGCATGATCAACTGCCATTAACCACCATCAACAACCAACGAACAGGCACCTATCAGGAGTTAACCAATCATGAAAAGGTGCTTATCCATTGTGGATTATATCAAAGCTTCTCAACCAATCACAATGAAGATATGCAATCTTTCACCAATGGACACAACCCTTCTTTTGGATAGACGTAACCCTTCAAACTCTATAAATAGGGCTCCAATTCCAACCAATTTTGTGGAATGCCTTCAGTGCAATAAAGGAAGTGTAGAGAAAAAAGGGTTACATATAGTGTGTGTGTGTGTAGACAGATTCGCTACGTTCTCAAGTGTTAGCGAGAAAATGTTTAAGTGATTCGAATCCTTGTTTCAATCACTAGATTTCTCTATATTCTCGAGCAATTGTTATATAAGTGTACTTGCAAATCACTTATCAATAAAAGTTTTCATTCTTCAATATTCGTTTGTTCGATATTCGCAAAGAATAGCAACCTAGCGGAGGTTTTGTACAGGCCAAGATCGAATTCAAAGCAGATGCAGGAATTGCGGGAATTGATGACTCCCATTAAAGAGTGGATACGGTTTGATCAACTTTAGCTTTCACTTGCATACCTTACAACTTTGCTTTTCTTTCTACTTATACTTTCTATTTCGAAGTTTATGATATGTCTATGTGTCATA
>CATIWQ010260191.1:0-11030 GCA_949673415.1 Euphorbia schlechtendalii | reverse complement strand
TCCCCCAGACATTAAGCCTCACAGGACTCTAATTCCTGGAAAGAGCTATTCCAGGTGGCGACTCCACACTGAGAGACGGCGGATTCGGGTTCGAACCGATCTTAAACGTTTTCGCCTTTTTCTCTTTTTAACCTTTTTTCCCGGGTCCCCGACCCGGTGCTTTTCTTCTTCTTCCTCTCTTTCAAAACAACCTGGTGGACTGCGCCTATGAATCCCGCGCACTCTCGGCCCACCGCTGCGTGTCGCCCGCTCATAGTGACCTCAGGATTGACGCCTATGAGGTATTCAGATGACCATGAGAAAACATGTTGTTGGTCAGTGAGGGCACATATTATTTCTGCTTTTGCATTCTTGCATAGGCTCTTCCCAATTTTAAGTGAGCGTTCCATACCAACTTTGAGCTCTTCTAGTTCCTCAGCTGCCTCAAATTTTTCCAACCGGTCTATCTCAAACTCCTCTTCCAACAAGAGTGATTCTCTATACAGTGAGGCCAGGTATGCCTCTTAAGCTACATGAGGATTGCATATTATGATCGCGGTTCCCTTTGTGGTTGGTATGTGAAATACCAACTCCATCGGGGAGATGAGCATCCAGGTCTCGGTTTGAAATGGTCGGCCAAATATGACATTGAATCCTACTGAAATGTTAGCGATGGTGAACTCCACTTTCTTGTGGAATTTGTGTTTAAGGCTTCCCATTTATACTTCTAATGTCACCTCACCCAAATATTATTTGGGTTGGCCATTTATCCCAATGAGTGATGAGCATCCGGCCTAAATCCGGGAGTGATGTAGTCTTAACATTTCAACATCGCTTTTAGTGATGATATTCACCGAGCTGCCCATGTCCAAAAGGATTCTTCTAACTGTGAAGTTTTCTATTGCTGCTTCTACGACTATGGGGTCAGCATGCTATTTTTCTACTAGCGAGTTTTTTCTGAATTGATTCAGGATTTCTGCCTCGCTTTTAATGTTGTTCTTTTTGCTAGATGAACCTCTAGCTTTCTTTTTGGGTGACTTGAATTCTGGTCTGCCTGAAATTACCATGATAACTCCTTTCGTGCCGCTAGACTTTTTATTTGAATCATCTTCTCCCTCATCTTGGTTTCTTTCTTTTCTTTCATACCTTCTAGTGATTCCTTTGACGAATTGGCTAAGTTTCCCAACTTTGATTAGCTCGTGCACTATGTCAGTTAGCGATCTGCAGTCATCCATGTGATGACCTTTGGTTATATGGTATTCACAATACTTATTCAAATCTCACCCCAAGGAGACTCCTTCCAGGATTTTAGGGAAATGAATGTTTTTCTCTTTCTAAGGTCTTTTTGATAGCCACTAGTATCTGGCTCAAAGATGTATTCATCCTAGGGCGATCTTCTTCTCGATCAAGATATCCGCCTGGTCCTGACTCGCCTTGACCTTTTCACCTTCTATCATCAAACCTAGGTCTTTCTTCTTTCTTTGTTTCTCTACCCCATCCGTCTCTCCTTCGGTTGAAATTTATTTCATCTGCTGGGATCAAGTCTTTGGCCATGCTAAGCATTTGTTGTAGGCTTTTGGGATGCCTAGTAAGGATTGCATTCCTAAAGTCTCTACATCACGTGCCTTTCAACATTACCTCTTTAGCGGTGCTGAAATCTAATTCTCACACTTCCAGGCAAGCTTCATTGAAGCAATTGTAATAATAACGTAGGCTTTCTTCTAGGCCTTGTACAACTTCGTGCAGACTCCTTATTACCAATTCGGTTGGGGCAGAGCCTAAAAAATGTTTGCAGAATGCGTCACTGAGTTTGTCCCAGCTTCCTATGGAATTAAGGACCACTGAGGTGAACCAACTGGCTGCCGGTCCACCTAATGTGGTTGAGAAGTATCGGCATATGTATGCCTCTATGGCTCCTGCCATTTCCATTCAATTTTTTAAGTCGGCAACGTGATAATTTGGATAGTCTTTTCATGTATATTTGTCAAAGGAGGGTATGTATACAAACCTAGGCAATGTTTGATTGAGGATATTTTTCTTGAATGGTGAAAAATTGGTTTTCAACGTTGCCTCCTGATAGGGTACAGCCAATTTTGCAAAAACCTTCTTAGCTTTCTTTTTGAATTCCGGGCCATAATCTTCTTCGCTTTCTGGCTCGACAGCCTGTTTTAAATTTCTTATCTTTGGGATCGGTTCAGGCTACGTGCTTGTTCCTAACCCTTGGATGGTAGATAACGTCGGCCCCATATCTCCATGCGGAATTTGACCATCTTTCATTACTAATACTAATCCTTGGAGTAGTGATAATTGAGTTGACCGACTAACCATTTTCAACCCCATGGGCTTGTGGTTATGGTATCTGAGGCTGCTAAGAATGTGGTGGAAGCGACCTGGGGATTTGTGTGAGGAATGATGGGCTTGAAAGCTGGCTGGGTAATGTTGTAGAGGTGGGGCGGCATGTTTCCCTGTAACGTGTTGTCAAAATCGTCAATCAAGTTACGAGTCGGTATTGTGCCTTGCTTGGATATGACCAAACCAGCTCTGTTCAAATCATCGCACATCACGCCAAAAGAGATGTATGACTCAAAGATCGATTTGTGATCTTGTATTTTTGTTGCAACTGAATGAGAGGGTTATCTCCTTCAACAAATCCGTCACCATGGGGAGGGTTGCCAGTCTTAGGAAGTGACGTCCTCGTGATGGTTATCCCTGTGATTGGGGGATGATTGTAAGTTCCGTTGTGGGCCATTTGAAATTTGACTAGGAACTGAAATTTTCCGATTATCACAATGTTCGTGTGAACTAAGATTCTCGCCTGAGCAAGTAAAACCAATCCAAGCTCACAGCACCAATGTTAAATTAGTCCGAAACGTGGTTCCACGTGTTGACTTACTGATTGAAGTTGACTCCAATACTCCTCTTAACTGTGATTTGAAGGAACTTACAAAACAACAACCTTCGCTATGGGGGATTAGCCGTGTGACCGGCGTAGCCTCTCCAATGCTTAAGTTAGATCGGATTTAAGAGAGGAGGCATGGAGTTTTTTAATGCTTTTAGAATACATACCTCTGCGTGGTGACCCAAAGATTCCTTTTATACTCCTTGAACGTCTCCTAGTCTGATCCAAATAGTGAATCAACCAGAGTTCTAGTTTGAATGAAACTTTATCTTGTGGATAGGATAAAGTTTATATGAAATGAGAGTTCCATTCATGGAGGTCTCTTCGTAGACTCAGAATCTTAATTGAACTCCTTTGCCTTCGAGGCGTCATGGTCGGTCCAGGCGAACAAACCGACTCAGCTTGGTGGTCACCTAGACCATATTCTGAACAAAGGAAGACTTGGTCTCTTCCCAATTCGGGCCAGATATTTTCGCCTAGATGATTATCACGTCCTCAAATTTGGGGAGGATATGATCCGCTTGGATTAGTAGGAACATCCCTAACCTTAGCGTTGTATCTTTCCTTGTTCCAGGCGAGTATGGCTAGCTCGGGTATTTTGCGTGGTATGCACACGCCTGTTAATATTTCAGCATGTTAACAGGTATATAACAGGTATATAAATAATTACGAAAAAAATTAGAACATTAAAAGCTTAGATTTGTTTTCATTGAATTCGGTTGATTGTTTCAGTGTAGGAAATGACGGGAGCATTTATGAAAGCATGCACATTCCATTATGCTTCGTTTTGAAACATATTCCCAGTTTGGGCTTTGGCTTTAAATAGAAAAGGGAAATACACAAAAATGCTATGTTTAGTGTAAATAATTACTTTTTTGTCTATTACTTAATTTAATTGCCAAAAGCGTATTGTCAAGGTTTTGATTTTACATTTCTACCTTCTTGTGATAACCTCGTCGGATTTTATAGTTATCTTATAGTTATTTCAAAACAATGTAATTTTTGGTATTTTTTTACTATGATTTTATTATACTTTATTTATAGTATTTATAATTAATGTAAACATGTTATATTTATGTGTTTTTTGTTAATTTTTTGTATTTGAATTAATCTTTGATATAACAAAATTGCATTTTATAGTTATCTTATAATTACCATATAGTTTACTTATAGATATATTCAATATAACAAAACCGCATTTTATAGTTATCATATAGTTAATTCAAATTGATGTAATTATGTTATATTTTTGCTACAGTTTACTTGTGATATGTCAAATTGATATAGTTGTGTTATATTTGTTTGTATTTAATAAAGTGTGTGTTTTAACTATATGACAACTATAAAAGAACTGTAAAATAAATATGTATTGGTAAAAAAAGTTCGGAAAAAGTATAGCATCATGAATTTTTTTTTGAAGGGAAACATAAAGATGAAGAAAATATTCTAAAGCGGCATGTTGAAAAAATAAATGGTTTGTGAGATAAATAAAAAATAAGAAATTAAATTTAAAAAAAGAATGTAAAAATGTAAATAAGAATAGTTTAGAAGGTAAAACTTGCAAATGAATTGTTGGAAACATACTAATTATGTAAATTGCCCTATAGAAAACATACAATAAATAATGAGCTTTTTTAATAAATGCATAAAATAGGGCCATAATTTAGGCATAGAATTACTAATTAGGGAAATAGGATTTATGTGAATACAAAAAAAAAGTCAAAATAATTTTAGGTCATGTCATGGTGTAATTTTACAAATCTCACATTTTAATTTTTAATTTTTCATAAAACGTGAATTTAAGTTTTGATTTTTCAAAATACGTGAACATAAAAATAACTACCAATTTTGGGTATAATAATTATTACACCAAGTATAATAGTTATTATATCAGATATAACAACTATTATACCAGGTATAGCAGACATTATACCTGGTATAATGACTAATACTATTCAAATGCGATATATAAAACTTGATCTTTTACTTTTTTTATCTTCAATTTTTTTAATGTTAGTTTACATTATACCAGGTATAATGACATGACCTAAAAATTGGATTCTAATGTGAAATATGAAACTTGATATTGATACCTTCTTTATATCCAATTGTTTGAATATTATTTAATATAATGATTGTTATACCAAGTATAATCACCATTATACCTAGTATAATGATCATATATTATTCAAATGCAAAATCTGAAATTGGATCTTCATACTTTCTTCATCTCCAATGATTTGAATATTCTTTCAATTGTTATAGTGATTATTATACCAAATATAATGATTATTATACCATGAATAATACTCATTATACCAGGTATATTACTCATTATACCATGTATATGACTTAATCTGCGACTAGAATTGAATTTGAAATCTGAAATGGATCTTAACATATCATCTTCATATCCAATGATTTGAAAAATCTATCATATCATTCGTCTAAAAAACTTATAGATTTGTCGACAATTAAACACAAAATCATCATATTTGAGAAACTTAAAATATGAGTTCAAACTCCATAAAATGTACCAGAATAATAATCTCCACTATTGAAAAGTGAAAAAACTACATCAAACACAAAAAACAGATAAAAAGAGATATAAACATAACTAGAATTGCTCGGAAAGAGAAACACGATAAAAAAACACAATGGAATTTGGAAAAAAAAGAAGAAAAACGTAAAACAAAATCAATCAAGATTCAAAATAGAAAATTCAATTGCAAATCCCAATCTGAAACTCAAATCGTGATCCAAGTCAGAAAACTCAATCGCGATCCAAATCGGAAAACTCAAATCATGATCTAAAATCCAAAAAAAAGGAACAAGATGAAAAAGAATCAAAATATAACAAATAAAAAACTCATGCAATAAGAACAAACTTGATGAAATTAAAATTTGATGAAAAATCATGATCGAACTAATGAATAGAATCAGATAAAAACGCCACATATCGTTATTCAAAGAGAGAGAGAGAGAGAAGAAGAATAATAGAGGCAGAGAGATGGAGCGAGCAAAATCGAAGAAGAAGCAGAGACAAGGAAGAAGAAGAAGAAGAGGCACAGAGAAGAAGGAGAAAAGATGTTTCTAATGAGGAATGTGAATAGTCAGTTAAAGTAAAAATCAAAACTAAATAAATGAGTAAACCAAAAATATTATTCCACTACTGTAAAAGGAAAAATATTTTTCTCAAATATGGTATTCACTTGTATTTCCCTAGTGAAATTGTGGTTTTTACTCCATATGAAGTTTCACTTTAATGAAATATCTTGTTTGAAACCTTTTTATTTGTTTACCCCTTTCTAATATTTGTTTTAATAAAATACCCCTTTATTAAATTGTTAATACCCTTTTAAAGTGTTTTTAGCTACAAATCTTTCTTCCTTTTTAATTAAAGTTTATTATGGCAATTTTTTATTTTGTAAGATTCTCCCTTATCAGCAAAGATTGTTCTTCCTCAATTGAATTCACGTTAATCAGTCCTTTCTTTCTTGCTATTCCTGGTTCTCTGTTTCTTCTTTTTTTACATTAAGTTGTTTCTTCTTTTTTAATCTGTTTCTTCTTTTTTCATGTTAATCTATTCTATCTTCCTCATTAATCATTGTTCTCTGTTTCTTCCATTTTTTGTTTTTGTTCTATCTTTTCACGTTAATCCATTTTTTTTATTTTGACATTTCATTAATCTGTAATCAAAGATATCGATATTCTTATATATCACGATGGTTATTGGACTCTCGAGAAGGATTTCGTTAACTACAGTGATCATGGCATTGTCATTCAAAAAATATCCAAGTTTCAGAGAATTGTAGTCTTTTATTTTAATAGTTTGATGTTACATCCATTGAGAGACAATTTATCGATTAAATTTCAGCTTCGTTCAAGATCAAATCCAATGAAAATTTTTTATGATATGTCTTTACGATTTTATTTACAGTCACGATTTCGCACTAATGATCCAATGGAGTATCCCCGTTTTACAACATTAATGGCGAATGAACCTATGCAACTTGCTGGTACGTGTTTTTCAAACTAAGGTATTTCTAGTTTAGCTTTAAATTGCGAAAAAAATTGATTGGTTTTATGCATTCAGTTTGTATGGTTCTATTTGTTTATACTTGTAAGCCTAGGGGTTGCGTATTGTATATTTTTGTTTCGTGTGCCAGTGCATATTCTTCTTATCATAAATTGCATATTCTGTATAGAGTTTATGCCTTTGTATATTATTTTACAACATTATGTATAGGTTTATGCCTACATTTTTCATGGTGCTTGTATTTGTTATTTTCATGGTTTTTATTATGGTGTATAGTTTATACACATGTATGCATTATTATACCGTGTTATATACACAAAACGAAAATAAGAATGATTTTGTTCTTAGCATTGTTATACCTTTTTTCTTTTATGTATAGTTAGTAATGTAAATATAGTTTTAAATTATGTACATTGTATAGTTTATACAAATCTATGCAGTAGTATACAGCTTTTAAACATAAGTGAAAATGTGAGTGATTTTTCTCTTAGACTGTGTATGTTTTCTCACTTTTATGTATAGTTAGTAATTTAAATGTGTCCAAACATTATATACATTTGTAATTGTTGTTGCTATTTTAATTATGTACAGTGTATAGTTTATATACATCTATGCAGTAGTATACAAATTATATACATACGTGTAAATGTGAATGGCTATGCGCTTAGAATGTGTATGGTTTCTCACATGTATGAATAGTTAATAATTTGAATGTGTACAAACATTATAATACATTTGTAATTTTTTATGCTTGTTTTGATTATGTATGGTGTATAGTTTATACACTTCTATGCAGCTGTATACAGTGTATATTCATAACTAAAAATTTGAATGGTTTTGCCCATAGAATGTGTATGGTTTCTCACTTTTATGTATAGTTAGTAATTCAAATGTGACCAAACATTGTAATACATTTTTAATTGTTGTTTCTTATTTGCATTAGTTGATGAACCATGTAGTACACATGTACACGTTGGGATTAATAATGATTTGGAGCACAATGAAGACAATATCGAAGGGGAGATGTTCATGAATTATATATATAAAACTTCTTACCAACAAAATAATGGAGGAATTGAATGGGTCAAGTGAATCAGTCGTTTGTGATGAAAGCACAACATTGAAAGACATCATTTCAGATTACAATATTCAAAATGTAGTTGTTGGTTAAATGTTTAGAGATAAAAATACTATGAAACATGCACTAGGTTTGCATGCTTTGAAAAAGAATTTTCAATTTAAAGTTAGAAGGTCATGTTCTCGGGAATATTTTCTTCATTGTGTTGATGAATCTTGTCCATGGATTTTTAAGGCATATAGGAGAGCATATGGTCATGTTTTTATTTTCAGAAAGTATGTTGAACAACATAGTTGCACTATTGATGCTAGGTGTGGGGAGAAGAGGCAAGCATTGAAATATCTTATTTCTAATAGGATAAAGAATTCCTTCTTAAGAATTAAGAGAATTGTCATGCTCGGTGATATAGTAAATGATGTAAGGGTTTCAATGGGTGCATGTATAAGTTATCACAAAGCATGGCATGCTAGAGAATATGCCTTGAAGTTACTGCAGGGCTCACCTACTGAATCATTTGATATCCTTCCTAGTATTTTATACATGATCATGAAAACAAATCCTGGTTCTAAAATAAAACTTGAAATGAATGGACAAATATTTTTGTATTTTTCATAGCATTCGCACCGTACATTCAAGGTTGGGAGCATTGTACACCGGTTGTCATTGTTGATGGAACTTTTCTCAAATTGGTATATGGCGGTACTCTGATGTCAGCTTGTGCACAAAATGCTTCGGGTTATTTTTTTTTACTATTTCAATGTTTTTTAAAATACATTTGTACATTTCAACATATACAGTAAAGTTTTAATGTATATGTCTATACAGTGAACTATACATCTTGCTGCCAACGTGTAGAACACCTTTGTATAATTTTATTTCTTACTATAACTTTGAATTTTTTTTTTGTGAAAAATTATAGAAAAGCTTTTTCCTCTAGCATACACCATTGTCGATGGTGAAAATGATGCCTCATGGTCATGGTTTTTAACACAATTTAGAGAGACATTCGACTTTAAAGAGGAGATGATTATCATGTCTGATTGTCATACAAGAATTTAAAATGCTTGTGTTAGTGTTTTCCTCAAGGTGCCTCAGTGTTTTTGCATTGTTCACATTCTTCGAAACCTGAAAAGAAAGTACAAGAGCAATATTCCTAATTTGTCTAAATTCTTCTTGAGAGCAGCAGAGGCATACACTACTAATGGCTTCTAGAAAAATATGTTGCAATTGAAGAGCATAAACAAGGGTATAACAAATTAACTTGAAGATATTAACTTTGAAAAATGGAGTAGGGTTCACTCCATACATAATAGATTCAATGCAATGACTTCAAATGTTGTTGAGTCTTTTAATTCAGTGAAAAAGGCTGCAAAAGACTTGCCCATATCTTCACTGGTTAAGTATCTTCAAAGTATGATGAAAGATTTATTTTATGACCATAGAATTATTAGAGCTAACACTCTAAAATGTCTCACAGAAAGACATGAGTAGTATTTAATAGAAATTCATGGTCTTGCTTCCACAATGGAGGTATTGTTTACCATTTTTCTTGTAATGTGTGCATTTTTATATCATGGATTAATGTTTAATTCATACATTTGGTAGGTACAAGCATCAACTGGTACATTGGTTAAGGTGTCTCACTATGGGTCTAGTCATATAGTCAATATGGAAAATAAGACATGCACTTGTAATAGGTTCCAGTTTGATGGTCTGCCTTGCATGCATGCTATTGCATCTATAAACAATTTTCATTCATAAGTTTATGATTATTGTTCGAAATTTTTCACTACAGAAAACATGCATGCTACCTATCGAGGGATCATATCTCCTTTGCCATCTCAAGATCAATGGGATTTTCTAACAGAAGTTATCAATCAAGTAGTCCTTCCACCTGACATAAAGAGTTGGGTGGGGAGGCCCAAGAAACAAAGATATCGTTCTTTTTAGGAGAGAAAAACAAACATTCGAGTGTTGCAGCACTTGTGGGACTCCCGGTCACTATAGGAGAAGTTGTAGATGTACAAAGTAGGATGTTAAATAACATTTTTCTTGTATCATTTTCTTATTTATCTTGTTATATATTTTGATTTTCACATAATGTTTTTGATGATATTTTTTGTGTTATTATTATATTTATTCATTAACTAATGTTTCACTTGTCTTAGTAATTGCTTTTCGGTAATATTTAACTATATGATGCTTATAATATTCACCAAACATTCGGTAAATGTAAACTATATAATTTTAGTTTATTGTTTTTTCAAACATACACAGTTTTTCACAAAACAAACATCTGCATATCTTAGATATATGACTTTTTAATAACCAATCTATGCACTTTATTAAGTTTTCTATACACCATATGTGAGCACGGGATTTTATACCAGCTCGCGTGTTCAATGATGATGGCTTTTCGGGATATTTATCCTCGAATCACACGATTGTTGACCATCCGATGATCTTCAAATGGGAGTCTTCCTTGTCTCTGGATTTAAAATGACTTTAATTTAGAAATTAATTAAAAGATATAAAAATACACAAACAAATCCAAATATTTCACCGAAAACTGGATCTGGACTTGCCAGAAAGCCTATCGAACCTTGCTAGACTCTGGTGAGGCTCGCCAGTGACCTGGCAAACCTTGCCAGGGGTTTGGTGGGGAGCTCGCCAGCCTCGCCAAAGGTGGTTGGCGTTGGCAACCTCACCAAATTTTTTTACCTTTTTTGGATTTTCCAAGATTTTTCTATAAATAGTCGGACCTTTTTGGATTGAAGGGGCTCGAAATTTCAGAGAAAAAATACTCTCTTTTAGATAAAAAAATACAAACAATAATTTCTTCTTTTCTTCTAATTTTTTCTCGGATCCAAAACACATTTTGGATCTCAAATCTCTTCATCTTTTAATCAAATTTCTTCATCTATTTCTTCTTAAATCCTCAGATATTCTTGGGTCTAAAAAAAATTTAGATAATGAGTTTGATTATATTTTGGATAAATAAACACGTATTTTCCAATTAAATTACACTAAAATTC
>CATIWQ010260181.1:0-12164 GCA_949673415.1 Euphorbia schlechtendalii | reverse complement strand
ATCTAGCAGCTTATCAGCTTCGGCTAAGAGAGCTTCTGCCTTTGACAGCCACAACTGAACTTGTTTCAGTGTCGGCTTTTCTGGCCCTCCCTCCAACGAGATCCTCTGCTGCAAGTCCTCCTTCAACGCCTTCAATTCTTCCTTTGCGTTGCTCAATTCTCGGAGATCAGATTCAAGCTGTTTTGCGGGTGCGTTGACTACCACTTGTTTAAAGTCATCTTTTTCTTTCATCAAAGCTTTGACTCGATCGAGACTTTTAGCAACAGACTTTCCAAACTTGTAGCTTGAAATACACTTCTTCGAGCAGTAGCCTGCCATACATAAGTTGTGCCTTTCTTGTTCACCTCTGGTCAGCAGCTGATTAACTGGAGCAACCATCCTTTCCACCTCTGAAAGCCAACCCTTAACTTCATTAGTCGGTTCCATCAGGGGTGTTTGTTGAATGATCACATTCTGCATCACATCTTTTTGTGAGTTGATTAATCGATCTCTGGCATCCTTCAGGTCATTAAGGTTGTTTTCGAGTTCGGATATATACAGGTATCTCTTGGAGATACAGTCCCAGCAACGACCCACCAAGGAATCTCCGCATTGAACACTAAGTATGTTACCCATTCAACTTTTTTTAGAGATCAACAGTTTGAAGACAGTGGGGATTATAACTGGAACTTAAGGCTTTATTTAGATAACAGCTTATGTACGGTATAATAAATTATAACAGGGTATGATTTTTTTAAAACTTTTTGTTTGTACAAATGACGTGGTATTTTGTTTGTATGACATGATTTTTTAAAATTTTATTTTAATTTAATGGAGTAACATGAAATATTAGTAAATTCATCGTTCTATTTTAATGGTATAAACAAATTATATAATGAATTATGCAATTAAATAAAATAATTTAAAAAATTCTAATATTTTGAAAACCAATGATTCAAAGACACCGACAAGACAAGAAAAGAAACAATAAAAAAGAGCATTAATGTGGAAAAGGTACACCCCATGTGCCGCCGGTACAGACTCAGAGAAATTATACAAATTACAGGTGAAATGACTGAATCCATGGATTTATAACATGTGTCTCAAATTGGATCCATGTATGTATTATATGTGTTTAAATTGGGATACATGTTATATATGTATGAATTTGATCCTTTGAACCTAATCGATAGTATAATTTCCCCGTAAACACTCATAGTGTGGAGATATTAGCTGATAATAAATGGATATTGCTCAATTGTTGTTATTAGTGCATTTCCTACGGCTTGACTGTGTGTGTTGGATTAAGTTGGCGGTAAAACTTTGATAGTACCATAATGCATTAAATCATAACCATTCAAAATTAATAGAATTAAACTTTACAAAGAATTACAATCCATATCGTTAACATATTAGTCTCAAATTATTATATTTTTACCAGTTGAACCAAATAATATACCAGGGTATTAAAAAATTATCTTGTGTATTTTTTTCGTTCAAGTCAAGTTTGGATGTCAGCAAATTTCATAGTTTACGGCAGGTTCAGCTTGTAAATATTTTTTTTATTGATGCAAAGGATCCATATTCATATTTCAGTCTCAAGTGCTTCGCCACAACCTTAAATACCTATTTTTTATAATTTAATTTATATTATATATTCTTCTGGAAAATAATTTATATTTCTACTACTTTAAGTTTCTTTGAGATTCTTTTGACTTGTTTCCAATAAATCACAAACACAATATAATAAAGTAAATAATATAGGAAACACATTTTCAATGAAACACTGGGGAAAGCAATTCAACATCAGCTACTGTATTGAAATAGAACATGACAAAATAACATAACAATCTAATAAATATTGATAGGTAAAAATTATGTCATCAAAAGCTAAGAATAACCGGGTTGAAACTAAATATAAATGAGCAGATTTTATGAACACCTTCATGTATTTCAGGTTTTCTGTTAAAGAAGAAAACCTCCTAGGTGAAGTTGGTAAAAGGCGAGAAACCGGGAAAAGAAGGGCTGAGCCATGAAGGAAGGCTGTGGCTGACGTCACCAGGAGAGAGAAATTGTTGCAGTTGGAAAGAAAGTTGTAATTTATTTTTAGTAACTTAGTTTGTTCAGTCTGTTTCTAGTTGCCCTTGATTAGCATGTGGGTATTATTTTATTATGTGAAAGTAGACCTATTCGTCGGGTGGGCCAGGCCGAGTTCGGGTCGGGCTTGACGGGCTTTTTATAAAAAATGTTAACCCAAGCCCGGACCAAGCCCCGTATTTTAGAACTTCGGGCTCGGGCCGGGCTTGGGTCAAGTTAACAAGGTCATTCCCAAGCCAGGCCCAAGCTCATGAATATTTTTTTTGTTATAATATTTTTTATTAAATTAATATAAAAAAGTCAAAATATGTTTAAATTTTAAATATAATTGAATTGTTTACTTAAAATCTTTAATATTTAGTAACATGTATTGTATTCAAGTATAAAAATTTAATATGATAAAATATAAAATCTTAAAATAATTATAAATTTAATGTATAAATATATACTAAATAAATAAAATTATTCGTCGGGCTGGGCTCAGGCCGAGCTTGGGTATTTACATAAAAACCAAACCCGACCCATAAATCTTCGGGCTTTGACGGGTTCAGTTCGGGCCGAACTTTTTTGAAAAATGAACGTCCAAATCCGGCTCATTGAAGCAGACTCGGGCTGGCTCCTGGCCTATGAACAGGTTTATGTGAAAGTACAATTGCTAGATATTTTAATGTGAACATGTGGCTGAAAATTTCCTTGGCTTTTGGGACCTTTATTGAGCCATGTGCTTTTGGTGGGAAAAGCTAAGGGTATATCCCAAAAATCTCTTTTGTTTTTTCCACCACTTTTTATCTATCTATCTAATAGTTCTTTCTTCTTAATTTTCTTCTCTCTTATTTCAGCCATTAATATTTTCTTCTTAAAATCAAGTTCATTTTATGGTTTTGGTTGAGCTATTAATGAAGATGGGTGAGCATTCCTTTATCAAGTGAAGTATGCCCTATAAATGGTAGTCTAAGGAGATCTTCCATTGCTGTAAAATATCTCTACTTTTTCTAAGCTAGAACATTTGTGTGAATGAATGCTTATTTGCTTAATTGAATCTTGATCAAATTCATACTTAGTGTTGAATGGTATTGACCGAAAGGTGACCTGTTTTACACTGAAAACCTTCACACACTTATTTAACATGAGATCGAAAGATGAATGCTTAACTAAATTTAATGCTACTTTGTTATTCATGTGAAGGACCAAAAGATGAAGTATGTTTAGCTGAGTAAGAAACTAAACTAGCTTAGTAGGCTTTTTAGGGATTTAAGGTTAAGAGACCTTGGAAAGGGATGGCTTAGCGAGGTCTTGAATTGAAGCTAAGGAAGATTATCTTAGATTGCTAATTGGGTAGACTAAACTTGAGTATTTTATTAATCAACTTAAATCATTTTTAAATCTGTTTTTATTATTCTTGTAAGTTTTTAGCATTTAACAAAACATCCATTTTCAAGAAATCACAATTATCCTTCCATTAGCCCATTTATCATGAAAAGAACAAATTGGTATAAAGACTTTCTTGTGGGATACGATATTCTTGCTTGCCGCTTTACAATTTGACACAAATATACTTGCTAGGTGTGTTACTGAAAAAAGTGCAACAAACATCAACATCCCAACTCTAATTGTATACACATGACATAACCATAAGCTTATTAATTCGGTGGAGATGGTGGTGGTGGGGCAGTGGCCCTAGACGATGGAAAGATAATTTCACGGTTTCCAATGCTACTTCGAGTTTGTGAACATCTTTCTTCAACAACTTAACTACTTCACAAATACCGTACTTCAATGGCTATAAAAACAAACCGTGTATATAAATTCAGCGATTGAATTACTTCTAATCCGCTTTTATGATTGTGTATCGTCATCAAATTAATGAAGAGAATTATAAAACAATGAAACAACAATGAAATTTCTTTATAGATAAGGCGGGAGGGGGCCACATGCCCGAGTAATGACATACGAACGAGTTAAACAAAGTTACCAACAGAAATCCAGTATTCTTCCAATGCAAACTAAAACCAGGTTTGATTCTACACTTGTAAAATATGAAATTATGTAAATATGATATAGAATTATACATTAACTTCTTTTTGTAGAGTTTGACCCTTTTTTAATGGACTTCTGTTCAGAAGTATACTATAAATTAGCTTAATGCATAAAAAAACCTTTGATTATAGTTTGCTCTGAATGCGCAATGTCACCCTGAACTTTCAAAAGTTCTAGGTTATCCATTGAACTTGGATAAAATATCTCAGTTCGTCCCCCCAACATGCCACGTGTCGGCTTTTGATTGGTTGACTTTTCAAAATATGTAATTTTCCTATATCTTATATATGCAAGAGAAACTGACACGCTGACATTAAGGACTCACATTAGTGCCCTTTTTGCAAGTTGAGGGGTTTGAAATTCGGGGTGGCATCAGACATTTAGGGTCGACTTCAAGATTGCATTTAGCCATATAAATTATGCAACACTCAGTTACATTACACTATAACTCCTATTTGTAGAGTTTTAAGATAAAAGTTAATATTTGTAATATAACTGGAAGCAAACTACATTTTCTGGTTGTTGAAGCACGAAAAGCTAGCTCGGTTAAACCAATTGAATGCCAACTCTTTAACTAACCTAGAAATCTCAAATTCTAAACAAATCATGCATTTAAGATTAGTCAGCTACCTAAACGATCGATAGAAGTAGAAAACAAACATTAGGACCAATTTTGAACATCAATCATCCTAAAGAAATAGGAATTAAAGACATTTACTAGAAACCCAAATCTCATAAATCCAGTTCAAGAATCTGCCAGAAAGAGAAAAAATTACCTAATTGTTAAGGAGATTCTGCTACCTTGTTTCGCAAGATTATGTTTTAGAGACTTAGGCTTTTCTTGGGAGCAAGTGTTGTATAAATTTTAAAGGAAAGGGTGTGAAAGAAAAGAAAGTGAGAGATGAAATTTGAAGGAAGTATAAAAATTTTAAAATTATGGTGTTTGGAACTAATGGATGGAATTTGAAAGGAACTTAACAATTAAATTACATATATAACAATTAGACATAATTCAATCCAATTCAATTCAATTCAAAGAAAACTGAATCGAATTGGATTGAATTATGTCTAATTAAACAATTAGACATAATTAAAAAGATAGAGATGAAAGGTAAATAAACATAAACAATGAGGTTTAAATTTTTTAAAAGATGGCTTCCCCTTGTATTCCACCAATTGGTGGAATCATATTTAGGGCGTTTAAGAGTAAGCAAGGGGAAGTTGTTGCCCTTCCCCTCCATTGAACTTTTAAAATTCTCTATCCCAAGTACAGGATTCAACTTTCTCGCCTTTCATTTTCGTTGGAATTTTGCTTCCCATGGAATTCCTTACACTCTGCTTGAGAAGGCGATTTTGACAAGAGTGTAAAGGATGAGAGCTTTCCCCCGTGCTTGGGACTTGGGAGCTTAAGTGAGGACATGTTTTGATGGAATTAGAAAGGAGAATCTTCCTCCATTATCCAACATTTCATTAAAAGAAATTTCTACCTAGCAGGCTCACTTTGTTGACAATGCCAAATAATTAAACCAAGTAATCTTTAATTGTTTCTGTGGATATGTTTTCAATTTCAATAATTAGTTGTTAAGTGTGAACAAGTTGATTAGCCATTTTTTGAATAGTTGGGAAAAATTTCAACATGTGTTAATTCATATTAATGTTGAAATTTTTTATTAGTGTGAACTATAATAATTACTATTCAAGTGGAGGCTAAAATTTCATATAAATAGCCATGAAATTATGGCATTAAGATCATCCCATTTTGTGAGAGTAATTATATATACATCTTGTATATATATTTGTGAGAGTAAGTTTGGGGTGTATTTGGGTTTTGGGTTTTGAGTGTTTTTTCTCCATTTTTTTTGTATTGTTATTTCTCGATTAATTAGTGGAATATTTTGTTGTCATTATATTCTTCTAAATAAATATTTCATTCCGCTGCCGGGGTTATTTCCCTAACAAATTGGTATTCGAGCCAATTAATATTTATTTTGAAATTTTACCATGGCGATAACAAAATTTGATATCGAGAAATTTGACCACTCTGTTAGCTTTGCCTTATGGCAAGTCAAGATGAAAGCATTTTTTATGCAGAATGGATTATACAAGGCGATGATGGAGAAATAACCTGAAACAATGGTAAAAGATAAAAAGCAAGACTTAGAGGAAAAAGCACCAGCTGCCATTCAATTATGCTTGTCAAACGAGGTTCTTCGTGAAGTCATCCATGTGAAGACTGCCAAAGGTTTATGGGAGAAACTCGAGTCTCTCTATCTGTCTAAAAACCTCACCAGCAAGTTTGTGGTGAAGCATCTTCTTCATATGCTTCATATGGCAGAAGGTACATCCTTAAAGTCACATCTTGATGATTTCAGTTCCATTCTTTTGGATCTAGAAAATTTGGATAATAAGTATGAAGATGAAGATAAAGCTCTTATGTTGTTGCGGTCTCTACCTCCATCTTTCAGGAATTTCCAAGAGACTTTGATTTATAGCAAAAACACTTTAACCGTGGAGGAAGTTAAAGAAGTTAAAGACTGTTTGTATTCTAAAGATCTTATTGATAAAGAGCTTTCCGGTGAAAGAATCAGTTCAACAGAAGGTTTGATTGTTCGAGGGAGATCCGATACACGAGCTCCCAGTAGCAGCAATGGTTATTGTTCCAGACAAAGTCAAAATCTTGATACAGTAATTTGACATGCAATTACTGTAAGAAGAAAGGGAACATAAAGTCTAAATGTTACAAGCTCCAACAAAAGAACAAAGAAAAGAGTCATAAAGATGATAGCCCCACCGAAGCTAGTGTTGCAGAAGATGAAGCAGACTGCGAAGTCTTTACCGTGTCCAACGATGGTGCCAGATCTGGACAAGGATGGATTTTAGATTTAGCTTGCTCATTCCATATTTATCTCCACAGAGATTGGTTATCCTCTTATGAGCTAGTAAATAGGGGAGTTGTGTTGATGGGTAACGATCATCCTTGTAAAGTTGTTGGAATTGATACTGTCAAAATTAAGATGCATGATGGTGTTGTTAGAACCTTGACAGATGTGCGACATGTTCCAGACATGAAGAAGAACCTTATCTCACTATCTGCTTTAGACGATAACAATTGCAGATTTTCCTGTGGAGGTGGAGTTTTGAAGGTTTTGAAAGGCGCTCTCATTGTGATGAAAGCAAGAAAAGTTGGAAGATTGTACATGCTACAAGGATCAACAGCCACATGTGTTGTTGCATTTTCTTCTTCCATGTCAGATTCAGACGTTTCCAAATTATGGCATATGAGGCTTGTCCATGCTTAGTAAGAGGGGTCTACTTTGCGGCCAAAGTACTTCCAAGCTTGAGTTTTGTGAGCATTGCATTTTCGGCAAACACAAATGAGTCAGTTTCAGTGGCGATGTTCACAGAACAAAAGGTACTTTGGATTATATCCATTAAGACCTTTGGGGCCCCGCACGTGTTTCTTATAAAGGTGGAGCTCGCTACATGCTTACCTTTATTGATGACTATTCGAGAAAGGTTTGGACTTATTTCTTGAAACACAAGAATGATGTCTTTACCATTTGAAAGCAGTGGAAAGCCTTGGTGGAGAATCAAACTGGCAGAAAGATCAAGTATCTTCGAACAGATAACAGCTTGGAGTTTTGTAATGAAGAATTTGACACGTTTTGTAAAAATATGGGTATATCGAGACATCTCACAGTTCCAGGTACGCCACAGCAGAATGGTGTAGCCGAGTGGATGAACAAAACCTTGTTAGAGAAAGTTCGATGCATGTTATCAAATTCTGGCTTATCTCAAGCCTTCTGGGCAGAAGCAGCTTCAGCAGCTACTTATTTGGTGAATTGCTCTCCCTGTGCTTCGATTGATTGTAAAAATCTTAAAGAGTTATGGTCTGGCAAACCTGCTAATTATTCTGATCTGAGAATTTTTTAATGTCCTATTTATGTCCATGTCAACAATGGAAAACTGGAGCCTAGAGCTAAAAAGGGTATTTTTCTTGGTTATCTTATTGGTGTCAAGGGATATAAAGTTTGGATTCTAGATCCCAAGTCACCCAGGTCTGTAATCAGCAGAAATGTTGTGTTTGATGAATCTGCTATTTTTCATCCAAGAAAAGAGTCCTTAGTAGTAGCTGACACCGAAATACAGAATTCTGATAAGCAAGTGGAGGTTCCTTTCGAGGTGGAGGAATCATTTGTTCCGTCCGACGCCATAGAGGAGCAAATTTCACAACAGTTATCTGAGCCTATAAAGTTGAAAAAACTACTGCCATCGAGCAGGTGGAGCATCCTATTGTTGAAAGCAAGCCTGGTAGAGAAAGAAAAATGCCTGTGAAGTTTGCAGATCATGTTACTTATGCCTTTGTTACTACACAAGAAACAGAAGGAGTTGACGAACCTTCCACGTATTTAGAAGCCATTTCTTGAGATGATTCTACAAAATGGCTGATTGCTATACAAGAGAAGATAGAGTCTCTGCACAAGAACAAAATGTGGGAATTGGTGAAGCCTCAAGATAAGAAGATTGTTGGTTGCAAATGGGTCTTTAAAAGGAAAGATGGTATTCCAGGAGTTGAAGATGCTAGATACAAGGCACGATTGGTCGCTAAGGGCTATAGTCAGGTACAAGGAGTTGATTTTAATGATGTGTTTTCTCCTGATGTTAAACATAGCTCTATTCGTGTTTTGCTTACCTTGGTTGCTATACATGATTTGGAGTTGGAGCAACTTGATGCTAAGACTGCTTTCTTGCATGGAGAATTGGAGGAGAAAATCTACATGAGACAACTAGAGGGTTTTGAAATTGATGGCAAAGAAGACCATGTTTGTTTGTTTCAGAAATCACTGTATGGGTTAAAGTAGTCGCCTCGACAATGGTATAAATGGTTTGATTCCTTTATGGTTGGACATGGCTATTCAAGGAGCCAATATGATAGTTGTGTATATTTTAAAAAACTTGCAAATGACTCGTTCGTTTATTTGCTGCTTTATGTTGATGATATGCTTATTGCTGCCAAGGATATGTATAATATCAACATATTAAAAGTAAAGCTTAGTAGTGAATTTGAGATGAAAGATTTGGGAGTTGCTAAGAAGATTCTCGGCATGGAGATCCAAAGAGATAGAGCTGCAGGAAAGCTTTATTTGACTCAAAGAAGTTTTGTTGAGAAAGTGTTGGAGCGTTTTGGCATGAAGAATGCCAAACCAGTAAGTACTCCACTAGCTGCTCATTTTCGACTTTCTACTGCTCTATGTCCTCAATCCGAAAAGGATATTGAGTATATGTTACATGTTCCTTACTCTAGCACTGTTGGTAGTATCATGTATGCTATAGTTTGCACTCGTCTTGACATTTCACATGCAGTCAGTGTTGTTAGTAGATATATGTCTAATCCAGGAAAAGAACATTGGCATGCTGTGAAATGGATTTTGAGATACTTAAGGGTACTACTAAGTTTGGAATTCGGGAAAAGTAAGAACATGGTGGTTGGCTATGTTGACTCAGATTATGCTAGAGATCTTGACAGAAGAAGATCCATTACAGGTTATGTGTTTACCCTTGGTAATAGCACTATCAGTTGGAAAGCTACTTTACAGCCCACAGTTGCATTGTCCACTGCCGAAGCAGAATATATGGGGGTAGTTGAAGCTGTCAAGGAAGTTATTTGGCTACGAGGTTTGGTTGGTGAACTCAGCTCGAATTTGCGGAGGATTGTTGTTCATTGTAATAGTCAAAGTGCGATTTGTCTGACGAAAGATCAGATGTTTCACGAAAGAACAAAGTACATAGATGTCAAGTACCATTTTATCAGAGATATTATTTTCGAGGGATATATTGGTGTTACTAAAATTGGTACTGCAGACAATCCAGCTGACATGATGACAAAACCTCTTCCTACCAGTAAGTTTAAGCATTGCTTAAACTTGATTGGTGTTTGTGACTATTGAGATCGCATGATAGAGCAATTTTGGCTGAGGTGGAATTGTTCATTTAAATTGAAAACAAGGTGGATATTTGTGAATATCCAAATGGAGGCTAAAATTTCATATAAATAGCCATGAGATTATGACATTAAGATCATCCCAATTTTATGAGAGTAATTACATATACATCTTGTATATATATTTGTGAGAGTAAGTTTGGGGTGTATTTGGGTTTTGGATTTTGAGTGTTTTTCTCCATTTCTTTTGTATTGTTATTTCTCGATTAATAAGTGGAATATTTTGTTGTCGTTATATTCTTCCAAATAAATATTTCCTTCCGTTGCCGGGGTTATTTCCCTAACAGTTTCCGACTTTTCCATTCTTACCATCTCAAATTATCTAATCAAATTAAGAACTTACATGCTCTTGGTTCTTTCATTGCCTTTGTATTCTATCTTGAGACTATCTCATATGTTTCGGCAGAATTCAAGCCCATGATTCTAGTTAAAATTGTACTAGAAACAGCTGAAAAAAGGGTAAGCTATGACTTTTGATATTCTTGTTTTTTTTCTTCTTGTGGTGCTGTATTTGTGCTAACATTGGATTTGCAAAGAAACAGTGAAACATTGAATCTTTTTTTATAGCCTTCCAAAGATCAATTGCCTTAAGATAGACCTCCATTCGAACATTCAATGCTCGAAAGTTTTGACCTTCAACATTTGGTTGAACAACATGAGAAATGAAATTGTGAATCACTTTCCAGTGTTGTAAATTGGATTGTAACTCTTGTGGTTGTAAATCAAGTATTTTTTGTTGTGAATTTGGTTGTTTTATTGTGGTTATAAATCAAGTTTTCTATGATATCATTCTGGTTTTAATTCTTGTGGCTATAAATAAGGTGTTTATAGATGCCTTTAAGGGTTTGGATACCACGTTGTAAATATGAAAAAAAAAATATGAAAGAAGAAAAAATGAAAGAAAAACTGATATGTTATTTCATTGATAAACACCACTGTTTATTAATAAATATATGATATATCTTAATTTAAATTTAAAACACACCTAATTTCTAGGGGTGTTCATCGGTTAGTTCGGTTGAATAATCGAATCGAACAAAAAAAATCGACAACCGAATAGTTAAAAAAATTCAAACCGAAACAAAATAGAAGTAAAAAAGCAACCGGACCGAACCGATGTATAAGGTTCGGTTGGTCGGTTCGGTTATTTCAGTTTTGTTTTGTTTATTTTTCCTATTATTTATCCTTACTAATTCTTACTATAATTTTTTGTTATACATATTAATTTACTCTATTTTTGTAAAAAAATTTATAAATTGAAATAAGATTTTTCCAATTTGTGAGTAAGTACTGGACTTGTAAAATTATAATAAAACAAACTAACATCCATTATTAATAAGTAAATTTCAATTAAATGAGAAACAAAATTTTTGGCATGATCAATATGCCAAATGCCGTTACATAATATTTAGTATTGGTGTTGCAAGTGGTGTGGAGATTAGGCAGCTTCGATATGGATTTTATTGGTAATATATATTGTTTAATTGTTAGATAAAAAAATGATATTATAATTTATAAAAAATTAGTTTTTTATAAATATTTTCATTAATCGGTTAGTTCGGTTATATCGGTTTATTATTAACAAAAACCGAACCGATCAAAATCACCAAAAATCTATAAAATCAATAACCGACACCGAACCATTTAGACCGAATAACCGAATAAAAAAATCGAATTACATCGGTTCGGTCGGTTATTTCGGTTCGGTTCAGTTTTTGAACACCCCTACCTAATTCACATTAGATAAATTTTATTATAAAAATTCATATCATAATAATTTAAACTTATCTCAACAACTATCAAAATAACCCAACAAGTGTCGTTAAAGTTTAAACACAAACAATATATAAAAATTGAGCGATGCAATTACTTGTAATCCGCTTTTCATGATCGTGCATCGTCATCGAACTCAAATGAAAAGATTTATAAAACGAAACAAAAAAAGGAATAATCAGGCTTGGGCGTAAAAAAAATAACAACAAGGCCATGGTGTAACTATAAGAGTTCAAAATTATCACCAGCCTAGTAGACAAATGTCCACTAGACTGCA
>CATIWQ010260173.1:0-12405 GCA_949673415.1 Euphorbia schlechtendalii | reverse complement strand
AACAAGCTCATTTATTGTTCGCGAACATTACTATTTTAGTACAAAAATACAACAAGGAATACTAAATCTGAATTCAGAATATTCATAAATTTGAAATTTTACCTTAATGATGGAGCCGAGTGAGAAATTGTGAGTAGAATTAAGATGACCGAGTGAAATAGAGAGGCACAGATGAAGAATGGAGTGAGAAAATGAGGCTTGAACTTAAACCATAGTCAAAGTTGGTGATTTTTTATGATTGCGGATAAGAAGAGATGAATACAAAAGAGCAAGTGAGACTCCGAGAGTAAACCCTATTTTCATTTGTCAAAGTCCCAACATTTATATACCATTATTTTAGAATAAAATTGGGCTAATAAAATATTAAAAGTGGGCTTTGTAATTGAGTTGGGTCGGGTGGAGAACATGTATTTGTTTAGAATTTTATAGTTATATTTATATAATTTTATTGTTTTATATGTAATCATAATCAAACTATTTCACGAACATTAATCGAGTCTGTTCACGAACCTCTAATCGAGTTTGTTCACGAACAAACGAGCCGAGTTTTGTCTTGTTCATGTTCAGTTCGTTTATTATTCGAACCATAAATCATGTTCACGAACTGTTCATTTATTAATCGAATCGAATCGAGCTGAACCGAACTTTTATCGAGCCGAACACCGAGTTGTTCACGAACGGCTTGGTTCATTTACAGCCCTAGTGTTCTTTGAATTTGAATTGTTTATCTGAAAATTAATTCACCATATCATAATACAACATAATAATCTCTCCAATTGAGTGGTGTAAGAGTTAAATTTGTGTGAGATCAAACACTAAATTTCGAATTGACGAGAATAAAAACTAATGACGGAATTATAATTAGAACAACTTGCATAATCACGGCAAAACAGACAGCCCCCCACATGATTCTTGTCCTAGCGATTGTCATTATCAATGTTATTCTCAACCACTATACCTTTTTAGAAAAATATAACTAGATAGACATGCACATGCCAGAATTAGTTTAAGATTCCATTGCAAAGCCTACTTACCACATAAATAAATACATATACTCTTTTCATTCATAAGATTTGGGTTTTTCTTACTCAAACATAAACACCATTTTCTACAAACAATCTTCCCATTCCATCACTCTGCTTTCTGATATAGAAAACTTCTCACTAATTCTCTTCACATAATCTTAAAAAAAATATATAAAAAAAACATTATAATATAGCACATACACCAAAATTCCTAACCCCAAAACTCCTCAATTCAAAGGCTGCTGCATGGTTACAATTACAGGACTTGTAACAATATGCTTCCCATCTGACCATACTATCGATCCACTATTCATGCTCGAGCCACCCGGCTCGAGCTTCCCCGCGGTGGCTTCCACCCTAACAAGGAAGCTCAGCTTCTGCCCCAACCGCCGGAACACCAGCTTCTCCGGCTGCACAGTCACCAAAATCCCACTTGGCGGTTTGACCGTAACTTTGTACACGGACTTCGGGTCTCCAACATTAGTCACTGTCCTAATAAAATGTGTAGACATTTTATGCTCTCCGTATTGCTGAAACACAACCGCCATCGACGGGTAATTCAGGTTGCCCGAGTGGCCCGCCCTTTTCGCCCCGCTGCAATCCGCTGCCTTTCGGGTAACGACTTGGATGTTGTTAAGCGTGTAATTAGAGTTGCACAAAAAGTCAACATAGTCAAACGTCGTGATATCATAGATCAACCCGGGATCCATCGCCTTTTGCGGGTGGACATGACCCGACCCGAAATCCAACACGGTTGAAGTGTTCCCAGTTGCTTCATCAAGCATTGCTTCGCCGCGGTTGTCGACGACATAAGCGGTTGTCATTAGTGCTGATTTTATAGCTGCGGGGCTCCATTCCGGGTGAGCCGCCTTTAGCAAGGCGGCTAAACCCGAAACGTGAGGGCAAGCCATTGAAGTGCCCGAAAGGATGTTAAAATCGGTTTTTCGATGATCAGAGGGAAGGCCGGAAGGGCCAACTCGATCGGGCCAAGCAGCGAGAATGTTAACTCCGGGAGCTATTACATCGGGTTTCATAACGTCGTTCGATTCGGGGTTTGGTCCTCTAGCTGAAAATGAAGCAACTACCGGAGCTGGTCTAACACCAACTCTAGTTCCTTTAAAGATTATTGTAGCTGTTGGAATTGAATTCGATTTCGTAGCGGCGGAAATGTACCTCTTGAGTTCATCTCCGGCAGTAGCTCCAATGGCGGTTGCCGGCAAAACATGGCTGTCGGCGACTAATCCTTCGCCGTCAAAAACACCGTTAGCGAGGATCATCCCTGCTCCGCCTGCTTTCTTCACGACTTCCCCTTTTGCAGCTCTTGAATTGATTCCTCTCTCACAAAGAACGAATTTTCCTTTAACTGTTTTTGAATCTAGTGAATTTTCTAAGCACAATGCGCTTGAGTATCCGTCACCTGTACCTTCACTTCCGGCGTAAATTATTGGGTAAAGTTTCCCGGCTGTTAAACCCGGTCCTCCGTAAACGCTTACCCCAGGGATAATTTTGCCGTTTCCGAGCTTTACATCGGCCGGGAAATCCCTGTCGATGGTTCCCGCGCCGACTGTTGTAACCCATGGGGCAACGTTTGTTACTGTTAAGCCGCCGGGGCCACCGTTACCGGCGGAGGCGGAGACGAAAATTCCGTGATCTATAGCTCCAAATGCGCCTATTGCAATTGCGTCTAGGTAGTAAGGGACTACAACGCCGCCGACGGAAAGAGAGATTACGTCGACTCCGTCGGCGACAGCCGCGTCGAATGCGGCGAGAATGTCGGAGTCATAACAGCCGGCGTTCCAGCAGACTTTGTAAGCAGCGAGTCTCGCTTTCGGTGCCATTCCCGCGGCCATTCCTTTGGCGTACCCCAGCGTTGATGCCGGGAAAACGTAACGTCCGGCGGAAATTGATGCGGTGTGTGTCCCGTGGCCGTCGGAGTCCCGCGGAGACCGAAACTCAACGGTTTCGTTCATTCTCCCGTTGGTTGCTTCGTAGCCATTGCAGAAATATCGAGCTCCGATCAGCTTCCTATTACACGAAGAAGAACTAAAATCCTTACCGCTCACACAAATTCCCTTCCATTTCGCCGGTACAGGGCCTAAGTTCTTGTCATTAAAACTCTCCCTCTCCGGCCAGATTCCAGTATCGATAACACCTATGACTAGATCCGAACCGAAATCCGATTCCTTGAGCAATCCAGCACTATCAGTAGTCTTCAAGCCGAGAAATTCAGGAGATCGAGTTGTATCCAAATGGCGAACTCTCTCAGGAATCACAGCTAGAACATGAGGTAAGGTTTGAATCTTCAACGCCTCTGTAGGCGAGAGCTTGGCCGAGAATCCATGGAAGACGTTTTCGTATGTGTGAATGACTCGTGACTGAGCTGAATCAGTTGAATCGGACGCTTTCGAATCGGAAAGAGATGGTAAGAAAGAATCGTACCAGTGCTTGTGGAGAGTGAAAATGGCGGGCTTGGCGTCGAATTGAACTTTAACAATGAAAGTTTGGGGCCGGTCGTGAGTGGAAGAAGAAGAGGAGAATGAAAGGTTTAGAGAGAGAAAGAAGAGGAGGAGAAAAGTAGCCATTGAAGAGGGAAAGGTGAAATGGGGAAGAGAGCTCTGCAATATCAGAATGTGAGTGAGCAGCTTTAAAGTGACAGTGAGGAAGACGACAGAAGGGTGAAATAGTCAATTGACATAATGGATTCTGCTGTTTGGTTGTGGATTATTTGGGCCGACATGGATTAACTTAATTGACTTATTAGTTAATAATTTATGAATGAGACATACTCCTGCTTTTTTTACGGTCATTTTACTCATTAGATGTTAGTCATGTATATTTACAAAAATACTAATAATATGTCATATCAAAATAAACTTTTATTTGACCCACATGTAAAATGTATTTTAAATATCAATACAAATCTGTAAATTTTAATATTAAATATTTTAATCAATGCAAAAAATGAACAAAATTCAGTTCTTGAAGCTGGTTTACCCAAATGATGTGAGTGGAGGCCAAATTGTGTGCCAACTTGATTTATTGACAAACAAAAACGAGACACATACCTATCAAACGGAAGCAACAAAAATTATACCATGACAATAATTGAGATAAAAGTGTTGTCTTTGAGCTAAAAACATTGTCTAGATATACGAGATTGCTTTTATTAAAAATTAATAATAAGATGAAAATGAAATGACAGCTTGCTGTCATAAAAAAAGTTTTAAAAGAATTGTAAAACCAGCTTGAACAATATGTTTTGGTGTTGTGTAGGATCAATCTCACGGTTTTAAAATACATCATTCAAGTTTAAAGTTTTAGAACCCTGCTTATTTACAAGTTCAGTGAATCATCCGAGAGTGATGCTGTATATTTAATCCTAACACACCTCTCATAGAGATCATGCTGATAACATGTTATAAACAGCTTGAACAATACTGTTCGTTTTGACGCTGTTTGTGACCAACCTAGCAATTTTAAAACGCATCATTTAAGCTAAGGCCTTCAGGGCCCTGTTTATATACAAGCTCAGCGGATCATCCGAGAACGATGCGGATATCCAATCCTAACAAAACTCGCATCATGTTTTTTTTATAAAGATGACCAAATTAGCATTGTACTTGAAAACATTGTTACAAAATATTGTTAATACTAATAATTTAGATTTTCGGAAGTTAAATTCAAAATAGTAAATAGTTATAGTGTGTGAAAAATAAAAAATTGTAAATAATAAATGGTGAAGTTCAGCTCGTCACTAACATTCTCTCCTACAGTGTGTTTGTATTTCAATTGTTGTTTAATTAAGTTGCTTTGATGAACGTTTTATAAAATTACACATTTTCGTTTTAAATAACATATTTTGATCCTTCATGTTATTTAAATCAACTCTGTTGGTTATAAGAAAAACTTGAAAATGAAGCTTTTCAAGAAAGCAACGTGGGAAAACACAGTCAAATTGACCTGTAATCTGTCTACAGAGAGGGATGTTAATATTAAAAAACAACACACCAAACAATGTATAAGCACGACATGGGATTCGCTAAACATATTAAGGACCAGTTAGGCTGCGCTTTCCCATACCGTGTTATTGAAAAGTTCTAACATAGTTAATTTTAGATTAAACAATTCAAACAAATAAATTTTAATTAAATAGTATGAAATATTAAATTGTGTTGTATTATATAAAAATTTTTAAAACAATTTATTGAAATAGTAATTCGAATAAGATACCAAACAAGAAACCACCTAATTTAAATATCTAGGTAAGAATGCTATAAAAGAGCGGTACTAGTTTGTTGTTCGCCAATGACATAAATATGGTAATCTTTATGATTTTAAAATATCGTAATCTTTAATTCATTATCCTCTCACATTTTCAATTGGAATTGTGCTAATTACATTGCAAATTGATCACGGTAGTTAATTTTACAACTTTAATATCCCGTCAAAGAAATATTTGTTTTATTCAATTATTACCAAAAGACACTGCAGTATACATTACTCGTGACATGTAATAATTTATACGGTGAAAAACAGTCCAATTGTACATCAAATGATGCAAACTAATAACCAAAATGATGAAATAGAATTATATTCACAAAATAAAACGACAAAACAAGGACAGTGACCAATTTTCTAAGCAAAAAAAAGGCTTCGATTGATATACAGTTTTTCGCACTATCATGTCATGGCCTCAAATAACTACCAATTTAGGAATTTAAATGTGTATAATCTTTTCATGTTTTAATTATGTTAGTATCTTTTTATGCTTTAAAAAATTATTTAGTCCTCCTTATATTTTTATTTTGTCATACTATAACATCTTTATATTTTATGTATTATCTATTTTTGTATTGAATTTCTTAACATAATTTATACTCATGAATAAAAATTAGTTATATATATCTTATCTTGAAATATAAGAGGAATAAAATAATCTCCAAAAAGATTATTATTATTATTCTATTCATGCAATCATATATTGAATGTTATAAAAAAGTCTCATTAATTGTAAAAAAAATTACTTTTTATGATTAAAGACCTCACATTAGTAATAAAATAAAAATATATATACCCCCATATACTTGTTATGCTAACAATTTTGATAAAAAAATGCATAAAATAAGATACAAGGAGGTTAAAGTATGACAAAGATAAAATAAAAAAAGATATAAGAATTTTTCAAAACATAAAATATACTAATGTGTTTAATCAAAATCCAATAAGATTATAATTATTTATCCTATCCTATTTTATTTGACTAAATGATTTATTTGATATAAATTATGACTTAACGCATAATATTTTGATTATTAATTTCTCGTTATTTAATTTATTGGTCTTCAGAATTCAGTGCTTATATTATATGAGCATTATATTAGATTATTTATGTATTGGAACTGAATTTCGGTTAGCTTTTCTTACACCACTTGTCCAATTCCTTATGAAATTATGTATCAGAAGGGCACGTGTGGCCCTATTAAATATTTTCAATGATTATTTTTAATAAAAAACTTAGATATTCATTTCAATACATGATATCTAAGGCATGTTTATTTGGACGGCATGTTTATTTTACTTCACTTCAGTTTGATATTTGAACTGCATGTATAAATTTATATTGATATAAATTCAATTCAAGTTCAATTAACTCATTTTCGTTCAATTTAGGTTAACACACATCACTTCAATTAATTTAGCTCAGTTTTTGGAACTTCAAAATAAATTGATTTTAATATGAGAAAAGTAATATTAAACTATCCAACAGTATATTCTACGGGGAGGACTGAAATAATTTTTTTTTTCTGATAATTAACTGAAATATTATTTTAGTAAAGGTAGAATGGTGCAAAATATGTATTGAGAAATTATTTAATAAGAAAGCAATTAGGGGTTTCAGAAATAGGAAGTGGTGGGGTTGGTACAGTTCACATGAAATTATTGGGATCTCCATTATTACTACACAAACTGTTTTCTTTTTTTTTCTTTTGTGGGTCTTACACTTTGAAGTTTTTCAAATCACATATACAACTTTTGCCCTTATTTTCGCGGTCTAAGCTTTTACAAGACTTTTTCTTGTTTGATCAAAATTGAAATTATGTTTTTGTTAAAGAAAAAGGGTTAATTAGCTATCTAATTTAAATTAGACCAAGTGAGAAGGTTCTGTCATCATCAACCATCTTATCTTTAATTTGACCCCCTTCTCACTCGATTACTTAAATCTTTAGCTACCAAATTTTTTAAATAACTACAAAATAGCTTGATTACATATGAATGATTATATGTTAAACTATATCAATTCATTAATAAAAATTGTCCCCATTTTTTGGGTTGTCGTCACCTTTTATTAATGGGGAGGGTTTCAATAAATATAGGCTATCTATGAACCCTTTAATCATATGCTCAAATTTAAAGCTAATTAACGATTGCTAAGAAAACATAAATAAGAGAAATGGCTGTTAAAAATATTTGTACACTTGAAGTTTGAACTATAAGGGTTTCTAGTACTAGAAAAAAAAAAACCAGGAAAGTGGTTAATTAGGTGCTAATGCGGTAGCGTACAAAAGGTAATTAAGAATCCATAACTGTTGCGATTAATATTAGTTGGTGAAGTTTTGCCTCAAAATAGCATAGAAATAATTGCAATCGAAAAATTAAAATTATGTTCGACGGCTAAAATTCTTCCAGTTAAATGTTATCACAAACACCCTTAAAATCAAATATTCATTTTCAAGCCTCGCAATAAAAAGCAGAGTTGATTTTGAAAAAAAACAAGTCAGACAGTTCTTAATTATATAGTATTAAGGATCAAAATATGTTGTTCAAAGTTAAAATATATAATTCTATTAAAAATTTGTGAAAGCAACTTATTGGGACAGCAACTTGAAAAGCAATGCCAAACAGGGCCTAAATTTGAGAATTAGAATCAAAGTGAAAGAAATTAATGGGCCCAAGAGATATTCACAAGCCCATTAGTGATCTGTTTATGGGTCTGGGTTCGTACACACCCCTACCAGTGTACAACAGATTTACATTTGGACTGATAATTAATTGAGTCCAGGTTTGTGTATATTATATTCAAATATGTCGTGTCTATTTTCAAAAAAACACTATTCAGTTACTATATTTCCATAAAATCAACTGAGCTTCTACATCCAAAATTTGGTTTGTCTACCATTAACTGTCATGATTTAATATATGTATGAGGTTAGGCGAAATTATAATGGGAACGGGGAATTTTATATCATGCTCTCATGCATCTAACGGTTGAGTATTTATTATATATTAATTAATTATTTTCTCGTATCAATTAAATAATCTAGCACAAATACTCAACTGTTAGATGGGAAAAATAGTATAAAATATCCGACTCCCATTATAATTTTCTGTGAGCTAAGAGATCTACCCACAAATTTTAACAAAATACCAGCATGAAACAAAAATCAATTATAGAATCTCCTCATGCAATTCAAACAAAATATCAGCATGAAAAAAAAACAATAAAACATTAGTTACTTTTTTTATAATTTTTTTTTACCTCATTTGAACTTACATTACATGTAAAGAAAAACCGCAACCCACTCCGGATGCGACTTGAAATTGAGACCCCAATAATTCACAGTTACCGTAATCTTAACCACTAGATTAAGATCTCAGTCACAATAACACATCAGTAACTTGAAAGAATTCTTCGAGCATAAACCAGCTAGAGTCTACATATCATAAAATTATAGAGTAAAATAATATGAAAACGATAATAAGAACTTTAGGTATATAAACTCTAGCTAGGCATCGAAACTTTACTTGCAAAGTTAATATTTTGCATGCAAACGTATTTTAGAGGATATAAACAATAATACATAATACATGTAAGAATTAATTTTTGAATAAAAATAGAAATATAATGTTGTTAAATAAAAGAAATGAAATGCAATAGAAAAGGCTGTACGTTGCCATTGAATGACATGTTATAATTATGCATCCCTCACTGATTAGGGCATAAAATCCCGGTCATTAATGGGACAATCTTTTTCAAAATCTAATTTCTAAAATAGTCAATTTCACAATATCCACCGTTGGATCTTCCTTATTGCTGATGTGTCGAACGCCCCTTCAATTTCAAAATCTTCTACAAATACTCAGTTAGCCCTAACTAGTATTATTTCCAATTTCTCTTACACATTTCCTAATCGATCGGCGATGGAAGCAATCGAAAATTCCGAACAGCAAAGCCGTCGGCGGACGAGCAGAGGCCGGCAAAAGATTGAGATTAAGAAAGTTGAGAAAGAAAACAGCCGATACGTCACTTTCTCGAAGCGGAAAAACGGAATTTTCAAAAAAGCCGCCGAGATTTCAACCTTATGCGGCGCCGAAATTGCTGTGCTCCTCTTCTCCGAGCACGGGAAAGTCTACTCTTACGGCGAACCGGACGTGGATCAAATCGTAGACCGGTACTTGTCGTCGGAGCTGGAAGTGGAGAAAACCAAAAACTCATCCAATCCTGAATCTGAAAGTAATTTTCAGCAGATCAGAGCAGCGCAAGAGCGGGAGTATTCGAGAGCAGTTGCGATGATAGGAAAGCTCAAAAGAGGATTAAAAATGGCGGAAAAAGATCGGAATTCTAGTGAAGTGTTTTGGTGGGAGGTTCCAATGGAAGAATCAATGGAGGAGGAAGAGCTTGAAGGCTATAAGGAATCGCTAGAAGAATTGAAGAAGAATGTTATGAATCGGATCGAAGCGATTTCAGCCTGTACTTCTGTGAGTGATGAATCGCGGTTGATTAATCAGAATGAAGGTTATTGTTTTAATTATAATCATAATCATCCCATCTATGGATCTGATTTACTTACTTCTGATCAGTTCTTCAAATCATTCGACAATGGTGGAGGCTTCTAGAATATTTGTTAGCGCTGATTTTCGTTAAGGAACAGTATTAAGAATGTTAGAACTTTGATGTTATTATTCTTCGAGTTCTTATTATTAACAGATTTAATTACTACTTGAAGTGGAAATTGTAGTTAATTAATTACATAATTTAGCTAGAGAATTGTGTCTTGTTTTTATATGTTTGCAAGCAAAACACCATGAATTAGCTAAGAGTCGGGCATTCAGCAGTGAATCCAGAAATTGTTTAACACAATGTCAATATATATGCATGGAATATTAAAAAAAATCTACGTAATTATAAATTCATGAAAAGAGTTCATGAATTTATTGCGTGATAAAATTGTAACAGAATAGTAAAGTTGAAATTTATAAAGATATATGGACATTTATTAAGAGAATGAATTTTTTCAAAGATAAATGTGTAACTTTAACACTAACATGGGATCCAAACCATAATTTTAATGGGTTCCATATACAATATATTAGACTTAGTTTGGATGATAGTTCTCCATGGTTCATTAATGGTTCTTTTAAAATTTTGTATTTATATAGATAGTATGATATGATATTGTTTTTTTAAAATTTGGTTTGATTTAAAGGGAAACCACCAAGTCCGTGTAACTATTTTCATGGTTCTTGGAACCATGAAAAAACCATGAGAGAACCGTACCATGAAAATTAGCATACAACCAAACAAGTGAATTTAAGTTAGAACCATGACATACCATGAAAAAACCATGAACCAAACAAGGCTTTAATAAATTTATATCATTTTTTTAAAAAAAGTGGGGTCATTGGACCCCATTGTTCTTCATACTGCAGGCATTATCGAGTTTTGGTAGTAACATCTATATATGTGGTTTATCATCTAAGCATTGGGTTAATTGTTATCTTTATAAGTTAAAACAAACTATCATTACAGATCAATCGATGAGTATGCCGCATAAGAAATTTATAGGAGTAGACTTGAATTAATATCTTATTTGACACGTTTATAAATGTTGATTGTAACGTATATGTTGATAAAGTTCTAATTAAGTTATTATGGTATTGGATTTTGGCTGGCTGGGTGTCTTCTTGAATTGAATTAACTGTTTACAACAGGCGGAACAGTTGTAGCTTTAATTTTGGATAAATTATGTGAATTAATCAAACTCACTTAGGCTTTGTTTTTTTACCGAACTGAACTACTTAGACATGTGTTGTGCTTGTTTCTATTTTTGTTCATATTCTGTTTTCTGTTTGACTGCATGCTGCCTAATTTGTTTCAGCATATTGCAGTGTGACAATGTCATTTGAGGTGATAAAAGAAAGTACTTTTACGGGATTGGTAAAAAATGTTTATTTTCATAATTTAACTGATGGATATATTATCAAAATGTAATATTTAGTGTTCAATGTATCTGTAACCTCTAAACTTATTCAAAATAGTTTCCCTGCAGTGTGCCTCTCCTTAATTTCCTGGCCTATAATAGCCTCTGAGAGTCAATGTCAGTGTAGTAGCAGTCCTCTCTTGAGATATAAGTAAAAGACCTGCAGAGAGGCAAGTGCTAGTCATCTTGAACATTCAAATGTGTCAAATATCTCCTAAACTTGTTAAAATGCACAAGTTTGGTCTCTTTATCACCATATATGTGTCAGTTTTTAGTTGGTTTTACTTTTCAAAGATGTCATTTTCTATTTTTTTATTCCAACCAGAAGTTGATACGTGATATTGAGGAAGTAAACCAATACATTTTAAATGAGTTTATGAGTTATTTGACACATTTTAGAATTCATGATAAATGCATTAGACAGTTATAATCCATTTGATCACCTAAACTGCCACAATGCCATATGCCAATACCAAACAGATATAATGGGGACTCCTTTCATCATATGTTAGGCTATATCCATTTCATCTTAACTGAACTAAAAATAATCTAGAAAAAATATACATTTATACACGATGCCTTTGTAAGGACTACACCACATCACTACTCACATGGTTTGACACTTTTCAAGTTATTGGACGCGAATTATATTTCTTACTCTCTTTTTGGATATCATGAAATCAATAAGCACACAAAATTAAATTGATTGATCAAAGCGAGTAGTAGTACAATACATATTCACTCCATTATATGTAAAATTTTTATCAAATTACAATTCGAATTTTCAACCTTTTGGCAAAGGTGGTTCTAATACTATTCATGTGACCAACTGATAAGGAAATAGAAACTTAGCTTTTATCATTATTATGAAGAGATCTACGTGAATTTTTCTTAGAAGAGTGTAATAATAATGATACTCCCTCCGGTTCCTAATATTTGTCGTTTTAGAATTTTCATCAAAACCAATAAGACATGTAATGCACTATAAAATGACTACTTTAACCCTTTTACTTTATAATAAAATTTTCTCTCTTCTTAATTACCAACTTATAAATTAATCTACACTTAATATCTTTCCTAATTAATGCAAGGGTAAATTAGGAAAATCTTGTTAAAAAGTG